>CBVK0100501714.1:0-56429 GCA_900067695.1 Picea abies | reverse complement strand
TACCTCTTAGCTAAGATCTTTTCCATTTCATACCAGTGGAGTCACCACTGAATTCGTCCTCATGGAGTCGCCAGATAGATGATTACAACCTGATAGTGTCTATTCCTTGTCTATCATCAAGAAATAGATCTGCTTGTCGTTCTCCCAGGAAGATAAGCTTCTGAACTCGCTCCCCGGCAACGGCACCAATTTGTTATCACTCCAGGGAACTACTTAGGGTTGTAAGCTAAGTATGCCTGGTAACTTAAGAATTGAATATTTTTTAGTGGGTGGATCAATGGGATACCAATAAAGCACAATGAAGAGATTTACTTATCAGAATATCTTAATGAACCAGTGCTTTTAGAAACTGTCAATCAGATGCAATATAACAGAAAGGTATGAAGAATACTATTCAGATAACCAAGTACATGTGAATGCAGGGTCAGATAACCAAGTACATGGAATGTAGGGTCATACTAAACAGCAAGGATTGTTTTATTCAAGTTTATGAGCATAAAGCTGAGCTAAACTTAAACAAAATACAGAGTAGAAAAAGACATGGAAAGTCTGATAACAGTAGCAAAAGAAGACTGTGATTGTATTAGGATAAGCAGTCAATACATATGGCCAAATTCTCTCCAGAATCGAACCCTTTTCTCCGACTGAGTTCCTGGCTTTATAGCCTTTGCATACAGTTTCCAGATCCTAGAAAACTGGATCTGCTATACTAAAAATAGAAAGTCAAATTACAGTTACAAAAAGATAGGGATAAAACCCCAAAAAGGAGGATAATCTCTTATGAGCTGGCCCTAAAAATGTGTTGACTGTTGATGATGTGTAGAACAGCCTCCCAAGGCTTCTTCAACCTATTCTTCCAAAGATAAATTCGAGCTGCTGATGTGTGGCTAAAAATCCCTAAAATTCTGCCATTGAAAAGGCATCAAAAACCTTTGAAAAACCTCCTTCTTCCACCATTTGTCAAAACTAACTGTTATGCTGGACTTGATAATTCACCACATGTCTATTCCAAGAGGTTTCATCTCATTATGCTTCAAAAATTTCTGATCTGGGCGAAATTTTGAAAAATTCTGGTTAAAACAGGCTTTCGGTGGTTGACTGGAACAGTTCCTGGGTAATTTAACCACCGAAAGTCAGAATTTTCAGAAAAAACTGCCTTCAGAAAAAATCGATTTTCTCAGCCGTCCGATGTCCATTTTGGCTGTTCAAATAGTCGATTTTGATCTACGGATCGTAAGCTATCCACTGGTGCTTTCAGATTTGAATTTGGAGTTCGGGAGGGCCATAGAAATGGCCCTGCAATAAATCATCATGATCTTGTTTAGTTCGTGTGAGATTATGAAGCGATCCTCCAGCGAATAACACTCAGATGGAAGTACGCATCATGAGTTTTTGTGAAACCCTGTTCAGTCAAAGATGAAATGACATGGACGCCTCCTCACTTGCTTTCGGCAACTTATTCACATTCTTGCTCATGATGATTTATCTAACATGTGCTCCAAAGCTCCTTTCGGCGGCTAAAAACACAGGCTCTCTTGATGTGGAATGAGTACGGACCCGATCTTTTAAAATTTGCTTATAAAAACCTTTTCGGCGGTTGCTTGCATTTTAAATCGACCACTTTGCTGACGAAACCGAACGCTTTCAGTGGTTAATGAGCACACCGGGGGCTCGCCCAAACCACCGAAAGCTGTTGTTTTTCCAATCTCTGGACAAGACCAAATACCGAAAATTTTCTTGAACTATGAAAACGCAAAACTAGCTTAAGCATGCAACCAATAGCTAGGATATCCTCTACAAAGTTCAACCGAAAGGACGGTTTTACTTTGGGAGTTAACACTACCTATTCTATTGTTATCTAGTAAATTTAAAAGAAACCTAATAATAGCTCAAAACCTAACAGAATGAAGAAAACATGAACAAAACAATAAGAAAAGTGTGCTGGAAAATGCTAACAATCACCTAAACAAGTTAGTTTTGGGTTAGTATATAAAAATACAATTTTATGTACAAAATATGAATTTGGAAATTGATTGGAAAACAAGATTTAGATGATTATATGTGTAAAAAATAAGTATATAAGAGATGAAAATTATATCAGAAATTTAGGTGAATTAAAATGGAGCTTTTGGAGTCCAATCCTCCAAGATTTGGTAACCTGTAAACCTATAAACCATTGCTACACAATGAGGAAAGAAGGTGAGATATTCTAAAAGGTCTAGAAAATACTTTTCAAACACTAGTAAAATGAAATCACATAAACCTATAGTAATACTACTATAGATTTATCCCTAGAAAAATACTTTTCTTAGGGTTCTTCAAGTAAAACAATGTGAGCAAAAATGAAGAAAAATTCACAATATCACCTCAAGCAAAGGAAAACACCATACATGAAAAGACAAAGAGAACCAAGAATACACCAAGAGAACACCAAGAGTTCCTCCAAAGCTTCACTTTTATTGCATAACAAGTGGCTACAAATTTGAAGCAAGATTACATGAGATAAATGAGAGAGAGAGTGAGAGAGATAGAGAGAGGAGAAAATTTGGGTAGTGTTATCCCCATTTTGTGGTTAACTAAGGAGATCATGTCTCAAGGCCGTCAGGTTTCATATATGGAGTGTCGAGAGACTACATGACCAACAATACCCTTTTGCACAGATGGAAAATCCACTCACCACCACAGATGGTCACAGTTTTGTAGATGGCATCCACCACACCAGCTGGCTTCCAGAAGGCAGTGGGCATTGCTCCATGAGGTACAAGTCAATATTATGGTGAGAATCATTTCAATATTTAAGCCATTTTATTATTTTGTATCTTAGATTGCTCTATATTTCATAATATTCGCTTGGACATTATGCCTTTTTCCCTCCTTCACCTTGGTGGCTGACATTGTGCCCTAGTAAGTGGTTTTCCTTGGGGATGGGTTTGCTACTGGGAACTCCCTTAATAAGCCATCATACTATTCCCGACCATAATTAACAATTCACATCATTACTCCCATCCATTTCCTTATATATTGGGATCTTAGGGTGTATTGACCCAAGAAGGGGTTGTCCCCCATTCTATGGAAAGAAGGGGCTAAAGGCCCAGAGGGGTTGATGTTGGGTAAAAGATAAAAGCCTTGTATAAACCTTCTAGATGATTCACTCAGGGATCACCCAAGAAAGCAATGAAACACTTATCTTTGAATAAAGGGGACCAACAATATAATAAAGAATGATTAAAAGATTAGTTGAAGGATATGAGGTCTCATCATGAGCCGACCTATCACGTCCATGAATATCTAGTGGTATGACATTACCATCATATGGTCACCAAACTAGGGTAATGGATCTGAGTTGCATGGATGAGAGAAAGAGGGTCTCATCATGAGCCATCATTCTCATTTCCATTAGGTGTTTGTGTGTTACATTTCCTTCACCTTGTCACCACACTAGACTAGTGACCTTCAACCTCTTCTTATGCTATATTAAAAGAAAATAAAGAAAGAAATATAAAAGGAAATTGATGGGCTTGGAAAAAGTACATTGCAGATGAAGGTACCACACACCCTCTACAAAGGCACCCATGAATGAGACACTACGACCCTTTGTATGTCATTATCCCTATTCCCATTGAGTCTTGACCCCTACCAATTCATCCACTTTACATGGATTAGAGAGGGATATATTGGAAGCTCTCCTTGAACTAGGGCAAGACCTACCCAATAGGACACCTCATCAACCCTTCCATATTCAAACTTGACAAGTCACATAGTGTCTTTGAGTTGTTAATTGTTTGATATAGTGATCTTTGATGAACATGCTTAGATGGATTATTTATTTATTGGATTCACTTATCATTATGTTATGACTTGAGATCCTTGGAGGGCATGCTCATTTGTCTTTGCAGGACCTAGTTGGTGGAAAATTTTGGGAGAACAAGCCTAGCTTGGGATTCCATGGGGATATAAGCCCACAGGTTGGATGCCAAGGGCCTACATGTTTTATGAGAGAGATCAGACTTGGAAGGCCTTGGTTATGACTTGGACGACCTATCCCAACCCTCACTTGCCAAATGATTTTCCCAGGAGGGAAAAAACGTCCTATTTTTTAGCTTGACGTCATGCTTTTGAGGCTAGGGCATGGTGGTGAGATGCCACTCTTTTGAAACATGAACATTTGAGGAGGAGAAAGGTCTTCACCATGATGAGAGTGCTTAAATTCTTGACATGTGGCCTCTGGAGGCCTACCCATGCTTCTCCAACACCAACGACTTCCTCAAAGTGGAAAAAAGTCCCCTAAAGGGGTGACGTCCTCCTAAATTAGGGTTTTATTTGTGAAAAAAGTGAAATCTTAAGTGAATTGATTAATATTACTTTGTTAAGGGGGAAATATTAGGTTTTTTGACCCCTAATATTGTGATTTACTCCTTAATTTATGGACAAACTATGTTAGCTACATTTTGTATAAATAGAGATCATAAGATCTCATTTTAATCATAACTCTCCCTCTTGTGAGAGGCCTTGATCTGAAATTTGTGCCACACTTGGATTTTTATATCTCTTGTGCACTTTTTTATGTATATATATGGGTGAATGGTTGATGAAAGTCTAGCGCTAACCTTCGATAATGCTTTTCTAGCTCTTCTGGTGGATTGTCTTGACATTTCTCTTGATCTTGGTATGGTTTTTACTCTCTTTCTATCATTTTCTTCAAGTCAAGTATTGTTATGCTAGGAGCTAGGTGGGAAGTATAAGGTCATACACCCCCACCATAGTATTTACCATTTTATTTCTTCATCTCATTAATTACACTAGGGTTTGCTAAGAGAAGTATAAGGGCATACACCCTGTTAGCTTAAACCCTAGCCTAGAGAAACTTGCCTTGGGAAGTAAAAGGGATTACACCCCCAAGGAGGTAGCCTCTCTAGGATATTTGTTTATTTGACTCCATTAACTCAATATTAAAGGCACTAGTCATACTTTTTTGCATTGGAGATATAAAATCGTTTCCTTGGGAAACATAATTTTTGGTCTTTTGAAAGGTTTCTTGTTTGAAGTTCATTTTCCTATTCGAGAGGAGTCTTCCCCTACTAGGGTGTCTCCTCTATCCCACTAATTCTTGTTGCTGTTATAGAATTACATATTCAGCCATTAGGGCTTCAAAAACCCTAAATCATTTGCTTAAATAACTCTCTTAAAAACCATTGGATTTTGCTCAAAGTTTGCACACTTACTCTCCTTGGCCTAGCACACTTTTTGGAAAAGTTTGAGGAGATTTTAGTGGATGATTTTCTTTCTGTAATACATTGAATGTTACAACCATAAGACTGATATAATTTGCTGTAGACAAGTATTTACAACAACCTTATGTTTTGTGCTAGAATATTGGTTTTTCATCTTGAATTTAGCTAGTCTTTCTCTTGTATTTTCTACTTGATCTCTAGCACTTATTGAGCAGCTTATAGTACCATTTACTTTCTGATATATACTGTTATATACTTCTGAAAATTAGGGACAACAAGCGTAACTTGTTGATCCAACTAACATATATCATTGCAAAGTGTATTTTCTTATGTCTCGGGTAGGTACAATCATCCGAAGAAGTACTATACCTGTGGGGAAACAATTACTTGACTTGCAAGGCATCTGTCCCTACCTTTTATTCCACTTAGAATTGACCTCTAGGGGATTCAATTCCATTTTCCTCCATCTCCATCTCAATCCCCCTAGATTCACCAGGATCACCTCCCTAGAGTGACCTAGTCACCCTTGAAGTGCGGGACCTACATCAAGGTGAAATTGGGTGTAGGATTCCCAAGTTGTAGCACTTGTTTCATGGTTGGGTCAGGATTTTCCCAACCTACAACTTGCACTATAAAATTTTGGCATTGTTGTCGGGGAATATTTCAAATATTCTTCGTACCGTAACAACACTTTGGTAAGTTATCCCAAAGCCTTTCCCTTAGCTTTCCTGGCAACTCCACCTAAGGGACGTTCCTTTCCCTTTCCCTTTTCCTTGATGAGCTCATCTTGAATCTCATTTGGTGACTCTACCTTCCCATAACCCCCCTTTTCCTTATCCTTTTCCATCCTTTGGTGAGCCTTGAGCTCATCTGGCGACTTCGTTGAGGTATTACCCTAAGTGATGGAACCATGGCCTCACAGGACTTACCATGGGCATTCCATAATGTGTATCCTTCTCTTGATGTTCAAAATGTCCTTGGCTATACAAATCATTATCGAACAGAATGGAGAGCAATTTGCCCCAAATTTAATGGTGATCCAGCTCTAGCAGTCACCCATGTCGTGGATTATATGAAGTATGCATTGAGCTTAAATGTGCTACATGAAGATGTGCCGATGAAAATTTTCTTGTCTTCACTGGAATCAAGTCAAAAGGATTGGCTTGCACACTCATGTGATCCAAAGAGTATCCCTTCTTATACAAATCTCATTGAAGGATTTCTCAGGAAATGCTGACCAGCTACTCAAAGTTTATAAGATGCTTTCCAAGTGCTCAAACACACTCTTTGCTGAGAAGGTTTTTCGATTGATGATGAAACCATACATGAAGAAAAGATTGAAGAAGGTCCTGATGAAGAAGATCCGAATGAGACATATGATGAAGATGAATTACTTGCCATTCCACTTGATGAGGACGTCCATAAATATGCTCCTTCTGCACATAAAGAATATAACATGATGATTTATAATCTTTTTGAGGACTTTGATGATGCTTTTTTCCGTGACTGTGGAAGTGAATAAAACTGCCAAAAGGATCTTGATGATTTTTCTCTTGTAGAAGGCATGAATGAAACATTGTCCTCTACCGTCCCTTTCAAAGAATACAAAGTTATCCAGTTTTGTGAAGAATTAATTAGCTTCTATGATGCAGATGAAATCATGGAACAACCCCCAGATACAGTTGACGATCACATTGATGATTTCATACAGATTGGGAGATGCAGATGGGATTTGGATTGTTTAATTTTTTTATAGATATCCTATCTACGAAATTGAAGGCACATCTTAGATAAAGGATACATAAATAATTTATTCAAAGGATTTATTTTTACAGCCATATGGTCCATATATGTGTCAACCCAATGATATGGTTACAGATTTGTTCCATCCATTCGAGGACGACCTGACACATCATTTTCAGGATGATTTTCAACCACCATACTCATATTTTGATAGACACCAGGTCATGGCACACCCAAAGCAATCCAAGGTCCATACTACCAAACGTAAGTACTTTCATGTTAAGACTTTGGGCAGGGATTTGCAGAAAAAGAAGAGACGTTTCTCGAGTCTGATGAAGGAGTTTTTCTCTAAGGCTGTGACTTACCCCGTTTCCTCTTGTTTGGGAAATCATAGGGTTTTCTTTGGATCTCTTATCCTTTCTCAGCCTTCAGGGAGAAGTGATCCTTTAAGTGAAGATGAAGACGAGCCATCGTCTATGTATAGTAGCCCCCTTCAGAGATGGATTGATCAGTCTTGTGGCTACACTTTCAGGAAGGATGATAAGGTAGATGGTTTCTCTTTCCAGCATGATTTCCTCCCTCCCACCCATATTCATGAATTTTATTTCATGATTGATTATATGTGTGTTCATACTCATGATTATTATGTGCTTGAATTATCTTTGTTGTGTTATATGATTAATCACAGGGGGAGATACTTTGATGATATGATCAAATGGTTGCACTGGTTTTATGAATTCACCTGACATCATCCAACACATGATATTTAGGGCCCCAAGTCCCCAGGTAAGTAGGTAATTCATTCTATTTCACTGCATTTTCATATTGATTTCTCATAATTTTTTAGATTCATTCCATTTTCATTTTTCTCTACTTGCATATTGATTTCATGCTTAGTTTATAATTTTTTGAAAAATTATAAATTTTCTTTTTCTAGCTTAGTTGGTTTAAATTATGATCATATGAGAACAAGGATGAGTAGGCCATCCTGAACTTGATAGTTTGATGTTTCCTTGCAAGTACAGGTTTACCAGAAGATGCTATGATTCTCATGCACTCTACGATAAGCACATGTCCCCAAGTAGGACCTAGATGCTATCCCCATTTTGTGGATAACTAAGGAGATGATGTCTCGAGCACCTTAGGTTGCAGATATGGAGTTACAAGAGACTACATGACCAACAATATCCTTTTGCACAGATGGAAAGCCCACTCACCACTAGAGATGGTCATGGTTTTGTAGATGGCATCCACCACACCAGATGGCTTTTAGAAGGCAGTGGGCCTTGCTCCACGAGGTACAAGTCAGTATTATGGTGAGCATCATTTCAATATTTAATTCATTTGATTATGTTGTATCTTATATTTCTCTATATTTCATGATATGTTCTTGGACATTATGCCTTTTTCCCTGCTTCACCTTGGTGGTTGACATTGTGCCCTAGTAAGTGGTTTTCCTTGGGGATGGGTTTGCTACTGGGAACTCCCTTAATGAGCCATCGTACCATTTCTGACCATACTTACCACTTTCCATCATTACTCCCCTCCATTTCCTTATCTCTTGGTATTTTAGGGTGTATTGAGCCAAGAAGGGGTTGTCCCTCATTCTATGGGAAGAAGGGGATAAAGGCCCAGAGGGGTTGATGTTGGGTAAAATATAAAATACTTGTGTAAACCTTCCAGATTCTTTACATGGCTTAGAGAGGGATATCTTGGAAGCTCTACTTGACCTAGGGAAAGACCTATCCAATAGGACACCTCATCAACCCTCCCACATTCAAGCTTGACAAGTCGCATAGTGTCTTTGAGAGGTTAATTGTTTGATATAGTGATATTTGATACACATGCTTAGATGGATTATTTATTGATTGGATTCACTTATCATGATGTTATGACTTGATATCCTTGGAGGGCATGCTTATTTGTCTTTGCAGGACCTAGTTGGTGGACAGTTTTGGGAGAACAAGACTAGCTTGGGCTTCCATGGGGCTACAAGCCCATGTGTTGGATGTCAGGGGCTTGCATGTCGGATGGGAGAAATCAGACTTGGAAGGCCTTGATGATGACTTGGATTTCCTATCCCAACTCTCATTTGCCAAACGATTTTTCGAGGAGGGGAAAAACTTCCTATTTTGAGCTTGACGTCATGCTTTTGGGGCTAGGGCATGGTGGTGAGATGCCACTCTTTTGACACATGGACGTTTGAGGAGGAGAAATGTCTTCACCATGATGAGAGTGATTAGATGATTTACATGTGGCCTTTGGAGGCCTACCCATGCTTCTCCAACACCAATGACTTCCTCAAAGTGGAAAAATGTCCCCTAAAGGGGTGACACCCTCCCAAATTAGGGTTTTATTTGTGCAAAAAGTGAAATATTAAGTGAATTGTTTAATATTAATTTGTTAAGGGGGAAAGATTAGGGTTGTTGACCCCTAATCTTGTGATTTACTCCTTAATTTATGTACAAACTATGTTAGCTACATTTTGTTAAAATATAGATCACACGATCTCATTTTAATCATAACTCTCCCTCTTGTGAGAGGCCTTGGTCTGAAATTAATGCCACATTTGGCTCTTTCTATATCTTGTGCACTTGTTTATGGATATATATTGGTGAATGGTTTATAATTCTTTTCTATCTCTTATGGTGGGTTGTCTTGGCATTTCTCTTGATCTTGGTATGGTGTTTACTCTCTTTCAATCATTTTCTTCAAGTCAAGTATTGTTATGAGAGGACATAGATGGTTAGTATAAGGGAAGACACCCCCACCATAGTCTTCACCATTTTATTGCTTCATCTCATTAATTACACTAGGGTTTGCTAAGAGAAGTATAAGGGCATACACCCTCTTAGATTAAACCCTAGCCTAGAGAAACTTGCCTTGGGAAGTAAAATGGCTTACACCCCTAAAGAGGTAGCTTCTCTAAGATATTCGTTTATTTGACTCCATTAATCCAATAGTAAAGGCACTAGTCATACTTTTTTGCATTGGAGATATAAAATCATTGCCTTGGGAAAGGTAATTTTTTGTCCTTTGAAAGTTTTCTTGCTTGAAGTTCATTTTCCTGATCGAGAGGAGTCTTCCCCTAATAGGGAGTCCCCTCTCTCCCACCAATTATTTCCATTGTTATAGAATTACATCTTCAACCATTAGGATTGCAGAAACCCTAAATCATTTTCTTAAATAACTCCCCTATCAACGATTGGATTTTGCTCAAAGTTTGCACACTTACTCTTCTTGGCCTAGCGCACGTTTTGGAAAATTTTGAGGAGATTTTAGTGGCTTATTTTCTTGCTATAATAGATTGAATGTTACAGCCATAAGGCTGATATAACTTTCTGCAGAAAAGTGTTTACAACAATCTTATCGTTTTTGCTAGAATATTGGTTTTTCATCTTAAGTTTAGCTAGTCTTTCTCTTGTATTTTCTACTTGATCTCTAGCACTTATTGAGCATCTTATAATACCATTTACTTGCTGATATATACTTTTATATACTTTTTAAAATTAGGGACAATAATATTAACTTGCTGATCCAACTAACATATATCATTGCAAAGTGTCTCTTCTTGTGTCTCGAGCAGGTACAATCATCCAGAGAAGTACTATACCTGTGGGACAACAATTACTTGACATGCAAGCCATCTATCCCTACCTTTTATTCCACTTAGAATTGACCTCTAGGGGCTTCACTTCCATTTCCCTCCATCTCCATCTCAATTCCCCTAGGGTCACTGGGATTGCCTCCCTAGAGTGACCTAGTCACCCTTGAAGTGTGAGGCCTACATCGAGGTGACATTGGATGTCAGGTTCTCAAGTTGTAGCACTTGTTTCGTGGTTGGGTCAGGATTTTCCCAACCTACAACTTGTGTTGTAACATGAAACATAGGGTTTCTATGAAAATTGATGTCAAAATGAGGAGAGGGGGACTTATTTTAAAGAAGTGAAAGGGGAGAGACCCTCCTTGGATGATTTACATGTGTCATTCATCAAATGAGGGAAGATCCAGTCAAAGGGGGTGCACTTAGGGTTAGACGGGTACACCATAGAGAAGGTGGATGAATTGTGAGGGGGGGGGAACCCATTTCCTAGTTTTTAAACATCTAACTAAGAATCAGCGGGGGCTCCCAAGGTGTGGGGCCCTTCCCCATCTTTTAATTTTTCATAAACCCTAAGTTCATGAAGAAGGGGGCACCCCTCACTAGGGAAACTTACTTTAAGTTGTTAACTTGACTTGGGGTGGTTCCTTCTAAGTGGATTTTCACTTTCCAACTTAGGAAATACATTAGAAAACATTTCCTCCTTTCATTTCTTGGCTTTAGACTCAATTACAGTTTTTTACTTTTTTACCTTAGCCAATTATTTGTTGATTTTTTACTAACTTGGATTCCTCATGGACATTGACCTAAAATAACTTGTCCAATTGAGTTGGAACTTGGTCCAAAGGTGTAGGGGGTAATAATATATATTTTTTGAGTACTCACACCCCTATAAAAAATCTCCAAGGACCAAATTTTTACATTTTACATAAAAAATAATTAAAAATTTCCAATTTACCGGAAATTTTAATTATTAAAAAATCCTATCAAAACCTAACGGAATTATGCAAGACTTTAGGAGATGTATAGCATGGTCATTCAAAACAATTATAGACCTTATTCACCCATTGGGATTGATCATTAGATTGGATTTCACCACTTTGGAGGATTATTGAGTGAAAAACTCAAGGAATTAAAATTGTTGAAAAAAAAATTAATTAACTGAGGAAACAAAACACTCGATGAAATGACTTCCCTAATGATAAATTCATAGGCCACTAAATTATTAAAACTTGAACCATTATAACATGATACATTACAAAATTAACCCACGTAGGGGAGTGAACATTCCGTGAAGAAGTTATGGGGTAGAATTGCCCTGTTGGGCCATAAGTCTTCAAACTTGTCATAGCACAAGGTCCATGTCTTCATGGTACATGAAATTGACACCTATTTGAAATATGTGGTAAAAATATAGCTCAGACGTATGCTCAATATTCGGGAAGGAGATCATGCGAGAATCTCAGAATCTGTAGAACAAAGTTCTTACCAATAACCAACATAAGTACATGTAAAAAGAATAAACAATAATCAATAAATGAAATGACTATACAATGAACTATATACATAAATGAAATAATGAAAAAACTGAAAGAATCAAAGGAGAAGGGTTAAAGATATGTTACAAAGGATGCCCTCATGGACATCAGATGATTGCGTTGAAGATCATTTCAAGATGGAGCCTTTTCATTGTCATATCTAGCTTTATGTCATCCAACTGGCTGAGATGTGTTGTCAGAAGACTTGTACACTTTATCTTTATTTCTGATGTTATGATGTGAACCCTTTTTCTTAGTTCTCAACCACTTGATAAAAGTTTCTTTGAACCCTTTCTGATGAAGTTACTTTTGTGCCAAGCGAAAAGATTTAAAGTTCATCGATTTTAATTATTCTTTGAAAGGCTTGTCATACTCTTCCATAGGGATGATATGTTGATTATTATTATTATTATCACTAACTTCCTTATTATCCTTACAGTATTCTACCAGGTTTGTTCCACTTTTTTTTTTCTTTTCTTTTCATTATTTTTATGCTTGTCCTGTTTGTTGAAGACATCCTCATTGCCAAAATAAATTTCCCCAATTTCTAAGATATCTAGAATAGATGGCCCAAAAATCCTATCCAACTCTTCCTGACATCTAACCAATTCATCTGAAATTTGGCTAACTTATGCTGATGATGTAGTCCCAAATGAAAAATCCAACTATGTTCCATATTCCGAAGGAGTCACACCAATATCCCTTTCACTTGGAGATTCTTCAAGAAAAATACCATCAAAACAATCCATGGTATCCCAAACATTACAAACACTTGGGAGTTCATCCTTGAGTTTTTCCTTGACAGGTGCTAGAAAATTTGATGGTACCTCATAACATCCCATGTCTAGTACATGATACACAAACTCATTTATGGGTATTTTGGGATCTTCAACATGATATTTCCTTTCTCATTCTCTGTTTAACCTAAACATGGACCCATTTGGAGAGGGAATGGTTGCATAAGTTAAATCCATTTATCCTTAATTTTTTCCTTAACAGGTGCTAGAAAATTTGATGGTACCTCATAACATCCCATTTCTAGTACATGATACACAAACTCATTTATGGGTTTGTTGGGATCTTCAACATGATATTTCCTTTCCCATTCTCTTTTTAACCTAAACATGGCACCATCTAGAGTGGGAATGGTCACATAATTTAAATCCATTTGTATACTACCCCCCAAATCGACAGTTCTTTCCTTGAGAGAAACATACCCCAAGAATCGAGCACATCAATCACCACTATGTCCATTTCTATTTGAATATTAGGGAAGGCAACCAAATGCACTTGTAATCATTTTATCAAACAATGCACCTCAATTGTTTTACTATCCATGGCACAAATGTTATGTTAAGGCCTTGAAATCCTTAGATTTAATTGTTCCATTACTTTCTTAGTCATAACATTTGAACTTGTGCCATAATCAAGCATGCAATCATGAAGGATATGGCTATTCACAAGTAAAGAAAGGAAAAACAACTAATTCTTTTCATTTCCCCTATCCCAATTTTGAAAAATGACAGGTGCATCCTAGTAAGCTACAACTAGTGGCCCGTCAATATTATTCTTAGGAGCATCTTCTATAGCCTTGAGTAGTTTCCCCTTTTGAGATGGAATCTTCATAATTTATGCTACAGGGACCAACATTTTTTCATTATTCAACCATCCTCCTAAGTCAATATTTAATTTTTCATTTGTAGGAACAATTCTTTTAGGAGGGGGAGGAGGTACCTTAGGAATACTTTCTTGAGGCTTGTCTTGATTTTTGGTCTCATTTCTTTGACAAGTGGAGACTCCATATCTAGCCATTTCTTATACTTGCTTGGGAGTAGGCTTAGGACCAATTTTTTTTGTTAATTTGTTCACAACTTCATTCATGCAATTTACATCCCTACTATGATCCATTAATTCCATCCATTCATTCATGCCCACATTATATTCCCGACCACACATATTAAATTTCTCATTTTTTGATCTAGAGGATTCCCCTTCATTACAAATTTGAAGAAATATTTGGCAAGTTGATTCTTCATGAAATTCCCCACAAGGCCTACAATATGGGATAACTTGGTGGTCAACCAAGTTAGTAGACTCAAAAGGATTTGGGGGCCTTTGATCTTGAGATGGAGGTCTCTTTTTCCACTTATCATTTGGCTTCTGACGAGGTCTATTATCTTGAGCCCTTTCCATGGCTATCAACTTATTATACATGGCTGCCATTTGATTATCATGATCAACCTTAATTTTCTTAATCAATTGTGGGAGCTCCTTTATGCCTTCATTAGAATACTCTTGATTTTCCACTTTCTTCTTCTTCTCCTCGTTGGGTTTGTAAGAAGTTCCCCTTGAGAAACTAGACACATTTGACTTCCTAGCATCTAACATATTTTTATCTATTTTGATAGCATACTTTTGTGCATCCTTTAGATTTAGTGGCTCTTTATCCCTTAACTGATATCTTATTTCACCCTCAAAGGATTCCATATAATGAATTAAGATTGAGGCGCCATGGGGCTTAAAATTTTGAGGGAGGCTTTTAACCAAGTCATTAAATCTCTTATTGAATTCTTGCACTGTTTCATTTTCCTTGTTTTGACTAGAGTTAAGGGAAACCAATAAATGACAGTCTTCCTTCTTATCACCCCATATTTCATTGAAGGCTTTTGTGATTTCCGGTAAGGTGATAAATTTGTTAGCATCATGTTCCGAGAACCATTCTGTTGCATCCCCTTCCAGAGAATACAAAAAAGGAGTAATCTTGACAACTTCATAATTGTGACCATTACACCACTTCATGACGCACAAGTTGAAGTTCAGGATGTGAGTCTTGGAACTAACAACATTGTTTCCCTAAAAAGTAGGAAATTTCTCAATAGATTTGTCAAGAATAAGATGAGGATAACCATGAATATTGGTAAAATTACATGGCCTGAATGGGTCACCCATAGTTGTTGTAGGATTATTAGGTACAAACAAGAGATGTACATCAAATATTGCTTCTTCTCCAATGCTTTCAAGGATCCTACGAGGAGATAGTCTGTTTATTCTCCTCCTATACACCCTTTCAGGTTCAGGAAGGGAATCAACCAACCCTTGCAAGTTGCTCCTGGTAGGATACATCAAAGAATGATTCAATGGAGTCACCACTTGGATATTAAGAAATGTATAATAGAAAAACTCAAGTTATGAAAAATTAAGGGAAAAGTTTATTACTTGGTTTTTAAAGAATTAATTAAAATTGTCAATTATCCAAGGATAAGAGACTTATGCCCAGAAATGAGGCCAAATATGTTTCTGCCTAATACACACCTACAAAAGTGGATAAGTCCCCAACTCACTTGGTGCGTCCTTTGAGGCACAAACCTAAATCTAGACCCACTGTCACTTCAATTTGGACTCCTTTCGTCTAGGCTCACTCCTAGGGAATCCAAGGAGGGTATACCCTATTAAAATATATGAAGGTTTATTAGTTCTAGGAGTTAATTAATTTTTTGATTATGGAGACCCAACCCTATGACAAGCAACCATGCAAGATGCAGTCTTTCAAATAACAAGCAAACCTTTTATTTTATAATACAAAAATTTAGACCAGTGCCTAAAGATTATAAAATTCCACTTATTGAAATATATTCACAACAAGATATCTTTATAGCTTGAAAGAAAGAGTAAAACTATCCACACAATGATTCAAAAAATAACTTTACATATAAAAAATTACTTTCTAAAGAATTAAAGAATGCTTGAAATAAGAAATAAATAATACTTTGAGAAGTAAATAATGTAAATAACTTGCAGAAAATAAATGGAATGTAAATACTTGGAAATTGAAAGGAAATGTAAATGTTGTGCAAGTGTGTAGATTTCTTTTAGTATAATGTTTAGTTCTCTCTTTGAATTAGGGGGAATTAGATATGAATTGTAGCAAACCTAAGCTATGTGACTACCCCATGTCCTTATCCCTTTAACCAAGAGGAAATGTTGGGTGTTCAACAGGAGAACAAAAAGGTTCATACCTAGATCCACAAGTTAAATCCAAGGTGTTGGGAACTCAACAAAGAGGACACTTAGTGCCGTGAAACCGTCCTTGGCTTCAACACCTTCTAGCCTCCACAAGTCACCATTTTTTAGTGGTTTAAGAAATAATGGAAATGAGTGCCTAATTATACTAGCCACACAGTCCTTTTCCTTTCTTACTACCCACGATCCACAAAGTGGCAAGGGGAGGGAATATGGGGCAAATGGTGGGGTGATTTAAGTTTACTTTGCAAAAATGAAATTTTAAGCACTAGACAACACGATAGTTCAAGGGTGGAAAAGACACTCACATGCAAGGTGTGGGAAAACGGAAAAATAAATGATTTAAAACAAATGAGATAAACAAATTAGCCACACAACTTTGGCACAATATGGAGGAAAATCCTACCGATTTTGTGGCAAAGGTGGGAAAAATTAAACAACTTTACAAGCCTCACAACTATGGCACAAGGTGGAGGACAAGACTACCGATTTTGTGACCAAGGTGGGAAAACAAATTAAGAAAAAATCAGAAAATTACTTCTAAACTAGCCGACATGATTTTTCAATGGTGGCTAAGCCACTCATAGGCAAGGTGTGGGAAAAAATTGTAAAACTAGTTTACATATTACAAACTTGGAAAATAATTAGAGAATGCAAGCCCAAGAGATTCTCTTGGGATGCTTACAACGATTTAGAAAGCAAGAAAAGAAAGAGGGTTTTTCACCATAGCCTTTAGGTTCTTTCTTGAGCTTCTAGTGTCCAAATTTTGGCAGCACTTCCCCTTAGAATGGTGAAAACCTGCACAAAACATAAAGAAAAGTGTGCTGGAAAATGCTAAAAATCACCTAAACAAGTCAGTTTTGGGTTAGTATATAAACATAAAATTTTATGTACAAAATATGAACTTGGAAATTGATTGGAAAACAATATTTAGATGATTATATGTGTAGAAAATAAGTATATAAGAGATGAAAGTTATATCAGAAATTTAGGTGAAGTAAAATGAAGCTTTTGGAGTCCAGTCCTCCAAGCTTTGGTAACCTGTAAAATTGTAAACCCTTTCTACAAAATGAGGCAAGAAGGTGAGATATTCTAAAAGGTATACAAAATATTTTACAAATACTAGTAAAAGAAAATAACATAAATCTATAACAATACTACTACAGATTTATCCCTAGCAAAATACTTTGCTTGGGGTTCTTCAAGTAAAACAATGCGAGCAAAAATAAACAAAAATTCAAAATATTACCTCAAGCAAAGGAAAACACCATACATGAACAACCAAAGAGCACCAAGAGAACACCAATAGGTCCTTCAAAGCTTCACTTTTATTGTATAACAAGTGGTTGCAAATTTGCAACGAGATTACATGAGAGAAATGGGAGAGAGAGAGAGAGAGGAGAAAATTTGGGTAGCATATGGTTGCTATGAAACTTGATGTCAAAATGAGGAGAGGGGGGATTATTTTAGATGAGGTAAAGAGTAGAGACCCCCCTTGGATGATTTACATGTGTCATTCATCAAAGGAGGGAAGATCCAGTCAAAGGGGGCACACTTAGGATTAGAGGGGTGCACCATAGAGAAGGGGGATGAATTTTGAGGGGAGGGGGGACCCATTTCATAGTGTTTAAACATATAACTAAGAATCAAGGGGGGATCCCAAGGTGTGGGGCCCTTTCCCATCTTTTAATTTTTCATAAATCCTAAGTTCATGAAGAAGGGGGGTGCCCCTCTCACTAGGGAAACTCACTTTAAGTTGTTAACTTGACTTGGAGTGGTTCCTTCTAAGTGGATTTTCACTTTCCAAATTAGGAAATAAATTAGAAAAAATGTCTCCCTTTCTTTTCTTGGCTTTAGACTCAATTACAATTTTTAGCTTTTTTACCTTAGCCAATTATTTGTTGATTTCTGATTGACTTGGACTCCTCATGAGAATTGACCTAGAAAAACTTTTCCAATTGAGATGAAACTTGTTACAAGGGTGTAGGGGGTAATAATCCATTTTTTTTAGTACTCACACCACTATACAAAAACCCCGAGGACCAAATTTTTACATTTTACATAAAAAATAATTACAAATTTCCAATTTATGGGAAATTTTAATTATTAAAAAATCCTATCAAAACCTAACGAAATTCTACAAGACTCTAGGATATGTCTATCATGGTCATTTAAAAAAATTATAGAACTTATTCACCCACTTAGATCGACCATTAGAACACATTTCACCACTTTGGAGGATTATTGAGTGAAAAACTCAAGTAATTAAAATCGATGAAAAGCAAAATTAATTACCTGAGGAAAAAAACACACTCGATGAAAGGAATTACCTAATGATAAAGTAATAGGCCACTAAATTATTAAAACTTGAACCATGCTAACATGATAAATTACAAAATTATCCCACGCGGGGGAGCAAACATTCCGTGAAGAAGTTTTAGGGGCAGAATTGTCCTGTTGAGCCATAAGTCTTCAAACTTGTCATAGCACAAGGTCCATGTATTCATTGTATATGAAGTTGACACCTATTTGAAATAGGTGGTCAACACTCCCTAAAGGATAAATTGAAACAAAGACTACATCTATTGCATTGAAGTTTTTGAAAAACCCAACAACCACAACCTCTTTAAAAAATATAGGAAATAGAAATGGTGTCTTACCCATAATATAGAAAAAGACTAATACTACACTCACAAGTCAAACCAAAATACTGGTACTCACCAAATTGAAGCCTAAACATAAATTTCAAAACCTTTTCATAGGAAATCCAAACCACAGATCCATAATCCATAATGAGGAAGAGAATTACCTTTCATGAATTAAAATTCATGTGGATCTATTTGTCTAGGAATGTGAGAATACGGGAAGAGTCTCTTCTCATAATGTTCTCTACCATACAACGAGATTGCTGTATGATATTCCACACACCTCCTTAATTGCTTGATACATGTCTTTTCCTTCATTAAAATTTTAAGGGATAGGTTGAGTGTATACCTTGCCATTGGTAACAATGTCCCCTACTTTAAATTTTGGCATGGCTTGATTAGCATAATTGTCAACTAAGTTGTTATTCTACCTTAGAACTTGGTAGAAATTTACAAATGAAAATTTATTTGATACAAGATTTTATCACTCTATCACTAATGCCAGGAGGGTATCGATTGAGATTGTGTTCAAGACCATATGTCCTATAACATTCTTTGATTTCCCCACCAAAATCAATTTATGAATGTGAAGGTTAATGTTAATTTTCATAATTATTTGTAGATATGTGGAGACCCCAAGCGAATGGAGTTTGTATTATTACTCTGGTCGGTTTTGTAATAACTCCTCCCGGACCTACCACCCCAATCATTTTTATGCTCTTTGTTCACTTCAACTTATCATATTTATTGGTCATGCTTTGTATCATTGGTGGAAGTAGCTTATGTTAATCCGTAGACAAAGTCCCATACAAATCCCATGTTATGTATAAAACCCCTTATTAAGCCCCTTATTGAATTATTACATTTCTTGTGTTATATTTGTATGTAGGTTCTGAACCCCTCATCACACCCTTTCATTATAATTATACCCTTTGTCTCCTATATATATACCAAGGAGACCTAGTCTTAGGATCATCTTATCTCATATCATATTGTATTTTGAATTAGATATATTGTAAAATGATGTTTCCCCCTCGAATTGGACTATAATCATTGACTTTTTCTTAGTTTTTAAGGCGTTGGATCATAACATTTGCTATCAAAGCATTGATCCTAGGGTTTTTCTTCTCCAAGAAAGTCATCTTAGAATTTTCGCTATAATGTTTTTTTGGGGACGATTCAAATAGTGAAACTTGGAGGTTATTTAGAAGAAATTGCAAGGTATATGTGGTAGAAATTTCATCTTCTTGGTTATTATAATTTCATAGATACACCTCGTGGAATATAGGCTTTTTTACTAGTCCTATTACTAGTCTCAAATAGGCGTTCCAGGTAAAATTGTAAGATTTTCTTAGTGAGGATCCAAATTTAATGAGACCATTTTCATTTGAAAGAGGGAAGTACGTAGTATTTATGGTACATTTTTCATGTTCAGGTATCAAATATTGGACATGTGGCACTCTATATAAGTTCTCTCTCCAGAAAAGTCCAAAAAGCAACAAGGTTTGGGAAATTTATCATAAATTTCACTTGGCACATCAAATTTTGTTTAGGCCTATGGAATCGCAAAGAGGACATATCATAGTACTACATGCTGAAATTTCAAACTTAGAAGGGTTGAAATTGCATAAATACATTAGAAGGAAGTTCGACCAAGAGGATAAACTCCAAATTAAGGGTTTGAAAGGTACATAACTTACAATTGGAATAACTTTGTATTGGAAGATCTATTTTGGGTGATTCAAAATTTGTGATAAAGAGGAAAAAAAGGAGAATTATTATTTTGTTACATGTCTCCAAGGGATCCTCCAAAAATCATTTCACCCACTAAACCTATAGACATCTCAACCATGACTCAAGATGAAATCCAAGAGATTTATAACTAGATGGACAAGAAGATCACTGGAAATAGGGAATGAATAGAGAAGAAGATGGATGAAAATAAAAAAGAAATACAAAATTCCATGAAGGAATTGAAAAATACCATGTTCTTTCAGGATCTAGATGAGAGAATCCCTAAAGAAGATATCAAAATGCAAAGAGCTCATGAAAATAAAGGTAGTATTCAGGTTGAACAACCTATTGATAATAAACAATTTTCAAGTGGATTTAACTCTAATAATGGAGTTAATTATGATGGGGGTTCTAAATCCAACTCTCCCAAGAATGAATTAAAGAACTTTGATGGAACAAATGTCTTTACCTGGGTGAACCAAATAGAGTAATATTTTGAATTGCATAATATTATGGATGATAAGAAAAGGATCCACATAGCAACTTTGAAATTTGAGATAAAACCATATCAATGGTATTAATGGATAGTGAAAAGGTAGCCCCATTTTTAACATTATACTTGGGGTTTATTTACAAGATACTTAGAAGCACAATATGGGAAAGTTTGGGAATAAGACTACCTCAGTCAATTAATGAGAATCAAACACTTAGGTGATATTGAAGTTTATAATTCAAAATTTCAGGTATTGGCCACAAGGGTGGATGACAAAGGTGATGAACAACTATTGCAAGCTTACAAGGGTGGATTAAAAGAGGACATTAAACATGCACTTTTATAAAGACATCATGAAGATATTATGGAATCTACGCAATCTGCTCTTCATATTCAAGCCAAGAATAAGGCTACACACAAGTCTACCATGGGTGCATATACACAAGAAGCATAGATAGTTTTGGGGTTCATAAGACAACTGTACCTCAACCGACAAGCTTGACACCTCAAAAAATGAATGGAAGAAGAGAGAAGGAACTATGTTTCAATTGTGACAACAAGTACATTAAGGGGCATAAATGTAGTGAGAATAAATTATTCTACATAGGAAATGAAGAGGAAGAAGATCAAGAATTGGAACCATCACAATATCTAGAGCTAGAAGAGACTACTCCAACAATATATTGTCATGCATAGGCCAACATCAGTACTCCAAAAAACCTCAAGATAGAAGGATATATCAAAAATAAAAAGGTAACAATGTTGATTGATTTTGGTAGTACCCATAACTTCATCAATTGCAAATTAGCAAAATATCTCAATTGCTTTGTATATCCAGTACCAGAGTTCCAAGTAATGATTGCAGATGGAGGTAACATAAATTGTTCTAGGAAGTGTTATAATATTAATCTCAATATGGGAGAGTATTTATTGGATAGTCCCATGTTTTCCACCCAAATGGGCGGTGTTGATGTTGTATTAGGGTTTTGATGGTTACAATCATTTGGAACAGTGGCCCTTAATTTTCAAGATATTTTCATGAGATTTTCCTCATAAGGAAAGGACATTGAGCTTAGAGGTATCCAAGGGAAACCCTCTAAATTGATGGGGTAATTGCACAATTAATCTCAATAGATGTTCAAACATCTATATCCTCTAGTCCAATGGATCTCCAAAAAGTTATCAAAAAATATTCCAAGGTATTTGGAGACATGCCTAAGGGTCTTTCACCTGCTTAAGATCATGCCCATGCTATTCATCCATGACAAGGAAGTGTACATCCATTCTTCCATGTTTATTGCTTAAAGAGGATAACCAATGAAAATATCTAAGTGCAAACTACTTTATCAGAGATGAATGGATAAGGGAAAATCGTACTAGAACCAGAAAAAATCCTTGAAATAAGGATTAAGAAGTTGCAAAATCGAGCAATTACTAAGTACCTCATCAAATGGAAGAATGTACCAGTGAAAGAGATGACATGGGAAGATGATTTCTTCATGCATACACACCCTCGATTGTCAAGTGTTGAGGAAAACACTTGTTTGAAGGGAGGGGAATGATAATCCCTAGACAATGCCTCATACAAAGATCATGCTATGTATAAACCCCTTATTAATCCCCTTATTGAATTGCTGCATTTCTTATGTTATATTTGTATGTAGGCTCTAAACCCCTTCATCGCACCCTTTCATTATAATTGTACCCTTTGTCTCCTATACATATACCAAGGAGACCTATTCTTAGGATCATCTTATCTCATCTCATATTGTATTTTGAATTGGATATATTGTAAAATGAGGTTTCCCCCTCAAAGTGCACTATAATCATTGAGTTTTTATCATTTTTTAAGGTGTTCGATCATAACAGCTTTAATGACAATTTATGTGTATTCATATTGTTGTAGGTGCTACTCCATGGTTTCGTATTGATGGAGAAATATACTATTATATTTCTCTTGTGTTCATGACATTCTAGTAATTACTTTCAATTGATTGTTACATGATGGGTTCAAGTCTTATTCCTACTTATTGTGTCATATATCTTGGTGGTGTACTTTCCTAGTGGTTTTCTTAGATGTCATTACCATTATACTATCATCTTTCTATTTTACCTAAAACAAATTCATATTATTCCCATATTTCATCATTTACACAATCCTAGAGAGCGTATGACCCATTTTTATCCATTTTCATATAGTTTTCCCTTCATAACAAAACTATCATTTGGAATATTTCATTAAATCACATTTTCCATGTGTGAACATGCCAAAGTGTTTTGGGATATTTTACTACTAATTAATCAAACCCAAACATAAGGTTGAAGTGGTACATTATTATCCTATTTTATTATTGGGTTCTCAACCTTAATTGAGGCCTCATTCCCCAAGTTGCAATTAAAAAACGAACTAGGGAATGCAGCTTGTTGTGCACGAGGAAAAAAAAATTAAGGGTAGCTCTCCCCTTATGGGAGATTCACTTATTGACCAATATCCTATCACATCCATTCACACATGGGATTTTAAAATTGTGAAAAATGAAGTCAATTTATTGTTTCATATTGGTAGGGAGGTGGGGGAAGGTATTTTTCAATTGAAGTAAGGATATATATACTGGGAGAGGGGTTATTATAGGGATTTAGGGGGTGTTATATGTATTGGTAGGAGGTTTCTTGCTAAGAAACCTCATTCCTACAAATAGGAAATATCAACAAAGCTACACTAAATAGATGATCAGATCTAGCCAAGAAATCTACCTGGGATAAATAGATCAGATATACATGAAAAAATAGTCTTCAATAAATAAATCAAGTCTTGCATCATTATTCTCATGGATATTTGAAAAAGATTGCACTAAGTTTGGGGTAGTCATCGATGTTGTAGTTATTACTGATCCATGGATGAGAGGGTTTGATCTATTACAAGGTTTCAATGCCTGTATGGTGGAATTTATTGTTGTGCCCTTTGTTCCTACTAGTTCACATATGAGGAATGGTATCTCTATCATTAATACCTTCCAAACACATTCCAAATGAAGGAATTATCTATGAAAAATGAATTAACGAAGACCTATGGATTAGTGCATATTGGAAAAAGGATTTGGATTATTAATGTATCAGTAGTGAGATGTGAAAATTTCCCTTCTTCACCCTCTTAGATCTATAGTATCATCACCTATTCACCAATTTTTTCACCTCATGACACATATGGAAGCAAATTTTCTCGGTGCCATTACAATAGGGAATTTTCTTGACCATATGGGCATGGACCCTATTCTCCATTGGAAGAGATTTCACTTCAACATGGAATAAAAGACCAAGTTTGTACTAAGATTAAGTTACAAACTCTTATTGACTCTTTTCAAGAGAAAAATGCAGGTATGTGGGACAATTGTATATTGAAATTGAGGATTAACTAGCATTTGCTAAGTTTTAAAAGTAGACCTTACAATTTTCTAACACCAACTAAAAAATCACGATATTTTTACTTTTATTCTAGTACATTCCAGGTATTATAATATTAGTCCATAAGATCCATACACCCCTCATACAACATAATATATTTTTTGTTTTTTATGGGAAGAATTATGCTTCTATTAATATATGAAAAAACATAATACAATGATAGAATACAAGAAAGAAAAGGTTCATTTATACCTAAATGACAATATGATTTCCCCTAGGTTAGAGTGAGCCCTAGGATCATAATCTCTCGCATCTCTCCTAATGAGAGTGCCTTTGAATTTGAACTATAAGAAAACATGAATAGGTTATTGAGCATATTACTCACCTAAATATTACTACAGAGAAAATCTTCATAAATAGATAGATAGATAGATATTTTTTTCTTGAAATGTCCATGAGACCACAAATCTAAAGGATGAAGAGTCATTTTTAAGTCTATAAATAAATATCCATATACATAAACCCCTTCTCAAGGAATACATGACCATGCATTAGACTAAATACAGGGCTAAAAGTAGTATAACTCCATGCTCTTGAACTCAAGGATATATTACTATAGTGGCATATCCCTTATATGTTGGGATGTCAATGCACTTGCTTGTTTATTTATGGGCTATTTTTGTGATTTGAAAGATTATAAGAGTTATGTTCTATCTCCATAATAGGGGTAGAAATAAAAAGGGGCATTAAGAATGCCATGAAAAAATGGATATATAGGATATCTAGTCAAAATAGGGGGTTTTTAAATTGGAAAGATGTAATGGGAGGGGGGTTCAACAAAAGGATTTTGGGAGGTATTTTTTATTATCTAGTGAAATTAGGGGTATTTCTTAATATCACATGAACAAGCATGCTATGTCACAAATTAAATAAGTGAAACCCTTGTGACTCCCCTTTGGCACATGTGTTGAAGAAAATCACATTAAAAAATAATATTTAGAAAGTGGTTTCTCTCATGTCAATTCATTTGAGGATATTTAGCCTTGTTCACACTCACACATGCTATATTTATTGACCATTTCATTGAATTATCACATATGTTGAGTAAGAGGTTAATATTGCATAAATCTTGAGGGTAGTTATACATGTGCCTTGCCTACTTGTCCACTTTTGCATTCATTTAATCATATTTTATTCACCCATCTTCTAGGCACACTCTCTTAGGTGGTGTATTCCTTTAGAAGGTCCACTAACAAATAGGAATAAACCTTGTTTTCACCTTAATGATGGTATTTGAGTTGGAACCTAGTAGATCCTTACAATTTTGAGGAGTTTCTTCACATGGTTTGAGGTTTGCATGGAGTGGAGATAATATGGATATCGTTATTTATTTCATGGAATTGGTCTCTTGCTATTTTGGGAGTGGCATGCCTTCCTTGGTTGACTACTTGTTAGTTGGAGACTAATCATGTTTGATAGGGTTCTTGCTATTCTTGGAGGGTGCACCCATTGAGGCTCTTTCTTGCTATTTTGGAGATGGTTGCAACCACTTTGCACCCATCCCTAGGGAACACTTCTCTTCCTCATATTTTTATTATGATTTTCTGGATCTCTTTCCTACATGTGCCCTAGGTTATATAACCCTCTTGTGAAGGGATTGAAGACATTATTTGATGACCAATTCCATAAGTTTGTAATATAATTTTAATATTTGTTTAACTCATCAAACATGACTGCCAGGATATTATTTTTTTATTTGAAGTTGTTGAGCCTTGAACTCTATAAATAAGAGGCTCCCCTAATTTGCAATGGTGGTTGAGTGAGCTATAGTAGAACTGTTTCTCTCATAGCATATTTTTGGGGTATATTTTTTCTTTTATGTTGTGTGAGGCTAATTTGTGAGTAAATTGTGGTGGATTGGATGATTTGTGTGCATGAAAGGATAGGATCAAGGTCATCAAATAAGAGATTCTTAAGGTGCATAGCTAGGTGTAATATTTATTATCTTTGATATTTTTATTATTATTTTAGGCATTTTGTACTCTTGTTTCTTTCAAAAACCTAGTAACTAGGCTAGAAACACCTAAGGAAACAAACCTTTTGATTTAATTATGAAATTATCATCTTTAAAGATTTTGTAGCATAAATTATACTTTAATTTCCATCCAAATAAGAAATTTTATGGCATATGTTAGGGAATCTCTTAAATCCCTAAATCTAGATTAGGTTAGGAATTCCTTCTAAAATTGAGAGACCACATTAGCCCAAGGATTTGCTAGGGACTTATGTATCCCCTCATCCATCCAAAATTAGATTTCCAAACTATTTTCACATTAATTAGTTTGTTGGACATTGTTTTCATTTCTATTATAGGTCATTATTAGTTTCTTTTTATTATTTATTTCAAAAAATTTTCAATTTCCAACAATTGTTTTAGTCTAGGAACTTAATTTGTTGATCTTAAACTAGACTAAATCACCCTTTAGGCTTTGCTAGTAGTGTTTTTTAGATTATTGTTTTAACTTTAGTGCATTTCCAGCACTCAACTTGGTTCATAAATTTAGATTTCTAGTTAGTATATTGACCTAGGATGGTTGAATCTTAACCATAAATTAGGTTACAACCATTTATTTGCTTGCTGGAAAATTATAACTTAAAATTTATGATGTTTTCATTGATTTTATCATTTTTCAAATTAATCAATTTAATTTTCAACATTGCATTTCCCAAGGTAACCATTTTTTTGCAGAGTAATTAGGCAAAGTCACAATTTTAACATTATGGAAATTACATATAATTTTCTATGTTAAACTAATTGCTATTTTTAACAATTAATTTTCTATGTTATAAGGACACAATTCTGGAATTTGCATTTTAAAGTTTTATTGATAAAATTTTGAATTTTGCAATCCAAATCCGAATGCATAAATTTATTTCCAGAATTGCATTTGAGCATTATACTTTCATTTTTTAATTTCCTTACTCAATTCCTTTAGTTTATTTGCAAATATAAAACATAACTTCATTGCAATATCATTAAACCTTCAAATCTAAAAACCTAATACAAACTCTCCTAAATAAGACTTGGAGCTTGGTTTAGAACTTTCATATACAAATTCATTGAAAACAAGTCAACTACATTCTTAACCAAAATCATTAGTCCACCACACTTCAATTACACACTTTAACAAACTTGACTTAGATTTTACTTAGGGACACCCCTTGAGTTTGAGTTGAAGAAGAACCAAGCTAAAGAGAGAGGAAGATCTACTATGGTGATAGTGGGCAACCTTCCCGAGTTACACAAACTATCACCTTTGTACTTGGGAATTTACACCTAGGGGTGCTAGATTTGGGAATAAACATTATTCATACTCTAAATAAGCATATATGAAGAATGGTTGTGTATATTGATTCTGCACATACCTTCTCGTGAAGACGAGGCCTGGAATCTTGTCCTCTTCCACTGATGTTTTATCCTTATGGAATCTTGTCCTCTTCCACTGAAGACGAGGCCTGGAATCTTGTCCTCTTCCACTGAATCATTTTACACTTGCAGCGAGTAGACCAGAGGTTGTGGATTTCTCTAGCGAAGATTTCTTCAGCGTGGAGCCTACGTGAATATTTATTTTTATTTTCTGTGCATTGTGTAATGCAAGTAGTTTGATAACAGTCGCTAGAGCTAGGAAAACAACCCCCCGTCACCATTCTGAGAAAGAGCCACGTCGAATTGTGACAGATCACTGACGGGTATTCGTCCTAAAGATAAAAGAGGTAGTCTCATTATCATATCTCATCCCTATCTCATCCAATTTACTCTCGAGTTAGCCAACTACATAGAATAGAATCGCTGAAGGAGAAGTGTTATTTGCCTGCGTAAAGGAGATCTATCACATCTCCAAAGTGAGAAGAGATCAATGTTGGAAGAGAAAGCATCCTATACTACTGCATGGTGAAGTCACATGAATCTATATTATGTATGGTGCTATGTGTATGCAGTATATTGTTTGTCCATTGTTTGAGCCAACATGTGACACTGAAGTGAGAAGTTGACACTGTCAACATGAAAGCATTGTTGTTAAAGAGATTGACGAAAGAGTCATTGTTGTGAGGAGCCATGAGCCTCTGTTTGGGCAAGCCTCATTCCTAAAGACATTGTTTGTTGTTAGAGGATTGTGCTGCACTGGAACATTTGCAACATATTTGTGAATTCATGTAATATGTGATATTCATTGATGATTTCACCTATAAGACATGGATCTACTCCATAAAAGACTTTAGTATACTTCAAATGACTTCAGTGATTTCTGCAAAGAAGTAGGGTTTTCAGTGTAAGAGGGAGTTGGCCTCTGAATTCGATATGAATGATCTTGGTTTAATGCATTACTATTTGGGGTTAGAGATATGGGAAAATCCCAATGAAATCTTTCTTGGGCAAGGAAAATTACATAGTGAAGGTCCTTTAGAAGTTTGGGATGATGGATTGCAAATCCATGCCTACTCCCATGGTAACAAATTTGAAGAAGTTGAGAGACTATGATTCTATCCGATAGATCCATCTATCTACCAACAATTGATTGTCTCATTGATGTATTTGGTTAATACCGGGATAAACATTTTTGTTGTTGTGAACATGTTGAGCCAGTTCCAGGTGGAACCCAAGAAATCAGCATTGGATTGTTGCAAAACACATATTCAGATATTTGTGTAGCACACTAAACTGTGGTTTGAGATATGTCTCAAATAGTGATGAACAACTGCAAGGATATACAGATTCTGATTGGGTAGGGAGTGCAGATGAAATAAATAGTACTTCAAGAGTATGCTTCAGTTTGGGCTTAGCCATGATATCTTGGATTAGCAGGAAACATAATTCTATGGCACTCAACACTGTAGAGGTAGAGTACATTGCAGCATGTGATGCTTGTACAAATGCAGTATGGATCCGTAAGTTGATTTCTGGACTATTTGATTAGGTGTTAGATTCGACCATAATATTCTGTGACAATCAAAGATGTGTGAAGATTTCAAAGAACCTGATGTTCCATGACAGGTCAAAGCACATTGATATTAAGTATTATTACATATGTGATCAAGTTCAGAAGGGAGAAGTAAAAATATAGTATATCTTCATCGATGAGAAAATAACGGATATTCTAATGAATCCCTTGTCCAAAGGGAAGTTTGTATACTTCAGGGATAAGTTGGGACTTGTGGAGATTGCTCCCTTGGTTGAGAGGGAGTACTTATATGTATCATGCTAGTACAACTTAAGTATGATTATTTTGCATCATGCTAGTACAACTTAGATATGATACATATGTCTGTAGTCACATCATGCTAGTACAACTTAGATATGATGCATTAGCATCATGCTAGTATAACTTAGAGATGATGTAGTTGCCTGACTCACATCATGCTAGCACAACTTAGATATGATGTAGTAGCATCATGCTAGTACAACTTAGATATGATGCATTCACATCATGTTAGTACGGCTTAGATATGATACAGTGGATGATATGACTTGAGGTACACCATGGAAGATGAATTATGACTCAAATATGATGTGGTTGATGATATGTCATGATATATTTGATGCAACTTTTCATTATATAAAATTGGTCAACTTGAATACATTTAGCTAGTTGTTAAGAGGGGGTGTTGAATTTTTGTAACTATGGTCGGTCTTCATGATGTATATATTTGAAAAATAATATTCTAGAAAATAATATGTGTACTTACAAAAGTCATCCCTACCTATGGCACAAATGGTGACTTGATCAGGAAGAATGGTCTTGGTAGTCACGTGACACTTTGTTGAGTGCGTGACAGTTGAAAGACACATGCATAGTCGTGAGACTATGACAGAGACTGTATGTCTTTGGACAATATTTGTGTGCTATTACAGTGGTTGTGTACCACTGGTAGTGATTGTGTGTCACTGGACAGTAGCAGTGTGCTAATAGAGTGGTTGTCTACCACTGGTAGTGACTGTGTGTCACTGGATAGTAGTTGTGTGCTACTAGCAGTGGTTTTGTACCATTGGAAAATAGTTGCGTACTACTATGGATCAACACAGTCGTGTTCTATTAGATGACATTGTAGTAGCTGTGTGATACTAGCTGATTGCCATGGAGACTACCAGATCACTTTGTAGTAGCTATGTACTACTATTTGATCACAGAGATCGTGACAAATGATTTGCACTACCAATGGTATGGTAGTATTTGTGTGCTACTTTTTAATCACAAAGACTATGGAATATGATTAGAGCCATCGATGGTTTGGTAGTAGCTGTATGATACTAGTTGATTGCATAGTAGTAATTGGACTACTAGATGAAGACATCATGGAAATATACCTTCCTAGTTAAGAGGGAGTGTTGATGTTTAAGGAAACAAGCGTGAGACATTCTCCCTAGAGGGTCTTGTGCGGACCAATAGGGGGGAAATGTGTACTTCATCTTGACACGTCTCAAATGGTCAGATGAAGGAACCAAAACATTGGTTTCAAGAGGAAACCTCGATATGTCTTGGGGGACATTGGTTCCATGAGGGAACCTTGATTTTTCCTAGAGAAGACATTGTTTCCATGAGGGAACCTTGATATGTATTAGACATGTGTTCCATGAGGGAACCGCGAGATGTCTAGTATGGAAACAATTCATGAGTGAGCTAAGACACTGGTTTCATGAGGGAACCTCGATATGTCAAGTATGATCCAAGATGACTTAGCTTAATCAACCCCAAGGGACTAGCCACCCCTTGTAGGATGATCTAGCTCTAGTCTTGTGGATACCAACTACATGACGTGTGTTGATGCCCATAAGTGCAACGTAGTACCCCTTCCTGCAAATGGGTTGAAATTCCTTATTATTTATATACATATACTAAATAATATCTAGATAGGTGGGACCCCCTTGTTTGAATCTTGGTGAAGAGAAAAATTTTGCGTTCATGATGATTTTACTAAGCATATTATAGTCTTAGAAAACACAAAATTTTGAACGAATTTTCACATGCAATCGATGATCATAATGGATGACAATTTAAAAGACGAAAGAAAGTGATAAGAACTTCACTCATAACTGCTATACATCTGTTCTAGAATATGGTTAAAGTTTGGACTTCAACTCACACTCACATTGGTCACAATAGATTGCATTCATGGTATATTGTGTTGGTGGTAATGGTTATGTTATGTGGGAAATAGTTATACAATTGTTCGAAGTTCATTAAATCCTTGAAAATAGGGATTTGTTAAAATTAAAATTGGGGCATATGATATTATGGTGCTAGTATTAAACTATGGTAAATGAGGGTTTTCGTTCCAATATGGAAGTGACATGTTTGATTTGTATGGTTGATTAATGCGCTCAATGGGGTTTTAAATGTATTACACCCTAGTTATGGTTGATGGAAATTAATGGAAAGGTGGAGAAGCGACATGCATTTACTACACATCGTTCTTACTCACCTCGTTCTCACCACCCTCACCTTGTCGCACATTTGGTTTCTCTGGTTAGTTTGCATCCATTTAACTTGGGATTTGGAGAATAGTGGTGGTCCTTGGTTCTTTTCGGAGCTTTCCTCATAGGTATGGTGACTCTTGCCTTTCCATTCATCATTATATCCTCGCTCTGGATAGAATCTATGTGTTGGCTCTTAGAATTAGTATGTTGAGTGATTTCTTTCTGAAAGATATGGTGGTTGGATGTGTATTATGTCTGTGCACATGAAATTGGTTGGTGTTTCAAATCTTTCAAATTGGTTTGTTTAATGCTCCTTCATGTTGAATTTATTCAGTGGTTGCACCTGGGATAGATGATGGTTATTATTGCTCCTTGTTGTTTATATTTCATGGAAAATTTATTTTGGTTTTCACCCATGTCTCGTAGTGTAATCATGGAGGGTGTTTTTGGGGACATTTGGGTTCTGATTTCTCCTTGTGGTTATTCTTGCTTCCTTCCATTCACGAGAGAGCCGTGACCCTGTCTATATGCCATTCCATAGTTTGAATGAATGAATAATTGGGTTTTTACTTCGTGGACACCTTGGAAGCGACTGTGTCAAATCTTGTTGGAGATTTTGGTTTCATGTTACTAACCCCGCTTGCTGAGTTGTCTCTCATCTGACTATTCAGACATTGTTCTCGCTTGTCGTGACTGATGTAAATTGCACTTGAGTTTTTAAATGTCTATATGTTTACCCGACAATAGAGAGATTTGTTGCTTGGTTTATTGGTTGACTACTTGCAGGAGTTTTGGTCATTTTTAGTGATTAAAAGAAATGATTACCAGGGTTTTGAACCTGGCCTGTCACATAGCAAATATGGAAGTATATGCCAACCTCATATGTTGATTAATAGCTGGCCTCTATTGCACTCCATTGCTCGCTAGGTATAGTCTGTTTTAATTAATGGAATAACTCTGTTGATTCTCCATCATACGAAAATAACTCTACAAATAAAAGAAATAGATTATACAATAGGAAGAAATTTGTTATAGTTATTTTCGCTCAGTGATGTTTGGAGTCATTTGATTTTTGGAAAAAAGGAAAAGAAACCATCTAATAAAATAAAGGGTCTCGAATCCAGTCCATTGTACAAAAAATTAATTTGGTTGATGTAAATGTTAAAAGTTCAATGGAATGTTCTTTTTTCTCGGCCTCCTCATGTCTCCTCTAAGTGCTTTGTATATGCTCATGGTGTTGATATTATGGTAGCTATGGGAGGTATTTACCTCCACATGTAAACCTGACGAGAATAGAATATTCCGGGAAGAAAGAAGAAACCCTAATTAGTAGGTTAATAATCCTAAAAGACAAGTCAACTCAAGAGGATAACTTGTATTAGGTTATTAGCCTCCAAGAGAAGAAGTTGACCAGAAGAAATAATATATACTGAACAGACAGATACCCAAAATGAGAAGTTGGCCCAGGCAGTTAGCCAGAATTAGTATAAATACAAGAGGCTAGTCTTCATTCTGGCAGACATTCTCAGAATTGTAAAGCAGCAGTTGTGCGCACTGTAGTTTCCCAGTTTGTGCGCAGGTTTGGAGGAGAGTTGTCATTGCAGCTACTGCAACTAGCAGATTACTCTTTGGCTTGGACTATCTCTTGGTTAGGGTTTGGACTATCTGATCAGATCTTGTTTGATGTGCTGCCCTTGGGGAAAGGTGTGCTACCCTTTGTTTGGCTATCTAGACTAGGGTTTTCTTCCGGACTCTTCCGATCTCACATCATTAAACCTTCAAATCTAAAAACCTAATACAAATTCTCCTAAATAAGACTTGAAGCTTGGTTTAGAACTTTCATATACAAATTCATTGAAAACGAGTCAACTACATTCTTAACCAAAATCATTAGTCCACCACACTTCATTGACACACTTTAACAAACTTGACTTAGATTTAGGGACACCCCCTTGAGTTTGAGTTGAAAAAAAACCAAGCTAAAGAGAGAGGAAAAGCTACTATGGTGATAGTGGGCAACCTTCCCAAGTTACAGAAACTATCACCTTTGTACTTGGAGATTTACACCTAGGGGTGCTAGATTTGGGAATAAACATTATTCATACTCTAAATAAGCATATTAATAATGGCTGTGTATATTGATTCTGCACATACCTTCTCGCGAAGACGAGGCCTGGAATCTTGTCCTCTTCCACTGATGTTTTATCCTTATTCCAGAAGCCATATCATTTTACACTTGCAGCGAGTAGACCAGAGGTTGTGGATTTCTCTAGCGAAGATTTCTTCAGCGTGGAGCCTACGTGAATATTTATTTTTATTTTCTGTGCATTGTGTAATGCAAGTAGTTTGATAACAGTCGCTAGAGCTAGGAAAACAACCTCCCGTCACCATTCTGCGAAAGAGCCACGTCGAATTGTGAATAGCCATTCCAGATCACTGACGGGTATTCGTCCTAAAGATAAAAGAGCTAGTCTCATTATCATATCTCATCCCTATCTCATCCAATTTACTCTCGAGTTGGCCAACCACATAGAATAGAATCGCTGAAGGAGAAGTGTTATTTACATGCGTAAAGGAGATCTATCACATCTCCAAAGTGAGAAGAGATTTCTTAAATGACTTCAGTGATTTCTACAAAGAAGTAGGGTTTTAGTGTAAGAGGGAGTTGGCCTCTGAATTCGATATGAATGATCTTGGTCTAATGCATTATTATTTGGGGCTAGAGATATGGAAAAATCCCAATGAAATCTTTCTTAGGCAAGGAAAATTACATAGTGAAGGTCCTTTAGAAGTTTGGGATGATGGATTGCAAATCCATGCCTACTCCCATGGTAACAAATTTGAAGAAGTTGAGAGACTATGATTCTATCCGATAGATCCATCTATCTACCAACAATTGATTGTCTCATTGATGTATTTGGTTAATACCAGGATGAACATTTTTGTTGTTGTGAACACGTTGAGCCAGTTCCAGGTGGAACCCAAGAAATGAGCATTGGATTGTTGCAAAGCACATATTTAGATATTTGTGTAGCACACTAAACTATGGTTTGAGATATGTCTCAAATAGTGATGAACAACTGCAAGGATATACAGATTCCGATTGGGTAGGGAGTGCAGATGACAGAAATAGTACTTCAAGAGTATGCTTCAATTTGGGCTCAGCCATGATATCTTGGATTAGCAGGAAACATAATTCTATGGCACTCAACACTGTAGAGGTAGAGTACATTGCAGCATGTGATGCTTGTACAAACGCATTATGGATCCGTAAGTTGATTTCTGGACTATTTGATTAGGTGTCAGATTCGACCATAATATTCTGTGACAATCAAAGATGTGTGAAGATTTCAAAGAACCTGATGTTCCATGACAGGTCAAAGCACATTGATATTAAGTATTATTACATATGTGATCAAGTTCAGAAGGGAGAAGTAAAAATATAGTATATCTCCATCGATGAGAAAATAACAGATATTCTAATGAATCCCTTGTCCAAAGGGAAGTTTGTATACTTCAGGGATAAGTTGGGACTTGTGGAGCTTGCTCCCTTGGTTGAGAGGGACTACTTATATGTATCATGCTAGTACAACTTAAGTATGATTATTTTGCATCATGCTAGTACAACTTAGATATGATACGTATGTCTGTAGTCACATCATGCTAGTACAACTTAGATATGATGCATTAGCATCATGCTAGTATAACTTAGAGATGATGCAGTTGCCTGACTCACATCATGCTAGCACAACTTAGATATGATGTAGTAGCATCATGCTAGTACAACTTAGATATGATGCATTCACATCATGTTAGTACATCTTAGAGATGATACAGTGGATGATATGACTTGATGTACACCATGGCAGATGAATTATGGCTCAAATATGATGTGGTTGATGATATGTCATGATATATTTGATGCAACTTTTCATTATATAAAATTGGTCAACTTGAATACATTTAGCTGGTTGTTAAGAGGGGGTGTTGAATTTTTGTAACTATGGTCGGTCTTCATGATGTATATATTTGAAAAAGAATATTCTAGAAAATAATATGTGTACTTACAAAAGTCATCCCTACCTATGGCACAAATGGTGACTTGATCAGGAAGAATGGTCCTGGTAGTCACGTGACACTTTGTTGAGTGCGTGACAGCTACGAGACACATGCATAGTCGTGAGACTATGACAGAGACTGCATGTCTTTGGACAATATTTGTGTGCTATTACAGTGGTTGTGTACCACTGGTAGTGACTGTGTGTCACTGGACAGTAGCAATGTGCTACTACAGTGGTTGTCTACCACTGGCAGTGACTGTGTGTCACTGGATAGTAGTTGTGTGCTACTAGCAGTGGTTTTGTACCACTGGAAAATAGTTGCGTACTACTATGGATCAACACAGTCGTGTTCTATTAGATGACATTGTAGTAGCTGTGTGCTACTAGTTGATTGCCATGGAGACTACCAGATCACTTTGTAGTAGCTATGTACTACTGTTTGATCACAGAGACTGTGACAGATGATTTTCACTACCAGTGGTATGGTAGTAGTTGTGTGCTACTTTTTAATCACAAAGACTATGGAAGATGATTAGAGCTATCAATGGTTTGGTAGTAGCTGTATGATACTAGTTGATTGCAGAGTAGTAATTGGACTACTAGATGAAGACATCATGGAAATATACCTTCCTAGTTAAGAGGGAGTGTTGATGTTTAAGGAAACAAGCGTGAGACATTCTCCCTAGAGGGTCCTGTGTGGACCAATAGGGAGGAAATGTGGACTTCATCTTGACGCGTCTCAAATGGTCAGATGAAGGAACCAAAACATTGGTTTCATGAGGAAACCTCGATATGTCTTGGGGGACATTGGTTCCATGAGGGAACCTTAATTTTTCCTAGAGAAGACATTGTTTCCATGAGGGAACCTTGATATGTATTAGACATGTGTTCCATGAGGGAACCACGAGATGTCTAGTATGGAAACAATTCATGAGTGAGCTAAGACACTGGTTTCATGAGGGAACCTCGATATGTCAAGTATGATCCAAGATGACTTAGCTTAATCAACCCCAAGGGACTGGCCACCCCTTGTAGGATGATCTAGCTCTGGTCTTGTGGATACCAACTACATGACGTGTGTTGATGCCCATAAGTGCAACGTAGTACCCCTTCCTGCAAATGGGTTGAAATTCCTTATTATTTATATACATATACTAAATAATATCTAGATAGGTGGGACCCCCTTGTTTGAATCTTGGTGAAGAGAAAAATTTTGCGTTCATGATGATTTTACTAAGCATATTATAGTTTTAGAAAACACAAAATTTCGAACGAATTTTCACATGCAATCGATGATCATAATGGATGACAATTTAAAAGATGAAAGAAAGTAATAAGAACTTCACTCATAACTGCTATACATCTGTTCTAGAATATGGTTAAAGTTTGGACTTCGACTCGCACTCACATCGGTCACAATAGATTGCATTCATGGTATATTGTGTTGGTGGTAATGGTTATGTTATGTGGGAAATAGTTATACAATTGTTCAAAGTTCATTAAATCCTTGCAAATAGGGATTTGTTAAAATTAAAATTGGGGCATATGATATTATGGTGCTAGTATTAAACTATGGTAAATGAGGGTTTTTGTTCCAATATGGAAGTGACATGTTTGATTTGTATGGTTGATTAATGCGCTTAATGGGGTTTTAAATGTATTACACCCTAGTTATGGTTGATGGAAATTAATGGAAAGGTGGAGAAGCAACATGCATTTACTACACATCGTTCTTACTCACCTCGTTCTCACCACCCTCACCTTGTCGCACATTTGGTTTCTCTGGTTAGTTTGCATCCATTTAACTTGGGATTTGGAGAATAGTGGTGGTCCTTGGTTCTTTTTGGAGCTTTCCTCATAGGTATGGTGACTCTCGCCCTTCCATTCATCATTATATCCTAGCTCTGGATAGAATCTATGTGTTGGCTCTTAGAATTCGTATGTAGAGTGATTTCTTTCTGAAAGATATGGTGGTTGGATGTGTATTATGTCTGTGCACATGAAATTGGTTGGTGTTTCAAATCTTGCAAATTGGTTTGTTTAATGCTCCTTCATGTTGAATGTATTCAGTGGTTGCGCCTGGGATAGATGATGGTTATTATTGCTCCTTGCTGTTTATATTTCATGGAAAATTTATTTTTGTTTTCACCCATGTCTCGTAGTGTAATCATGGAGGGTGTTTTTGGGGACATTTGGGTTCTGATTTCTCCTTGTGGTTATTCTTGCTTCCTTCTCCATTCATGAGAGAGACGTGACCCTGTCTATATGCCATTCCATAGTTTGAATGAATGAATAATTGGGTTTTTACTTCGTGGACACCTTGGAAGTGATTGTGTCAAATCTTGTTGGAGATTTTGGTTTCATGTTACTAACCCCGCTTGCTGAGTTGTCTCTCATCTAACTATTCAGACATTGTTCTCCCTTGTCGTGACTGATGTAAATTGCACTTGAGTTTTGAAATGTCTATATGTTTACCCGACAATAGAGAGATTTGTTGCTTGGTTCATTGGTTGACTACTTGCGGGAGTTTTGGTCATTTTTAGTGATTAAAATAAATGATTACCAGGGTTTTGAACCTGACCTGTCACATAGCAAATATGGAAGTATATGCCAACCTCGTATGTTGATTAATAGTTGGCCTCTATTGCACTCCATTGCTCTCTAGGTATAGTCTGTTTTAATTAATGGAATAACTCTGTTGATGCTCCATCATACGAAAAGAACTCTGCAAATAAAAGAAATAGATTATACAATAGGAAGAAATTCGTTATAGTTATTTTCGCTCGGTAATGTTTGGAGTCATTTGATTTTTGGAAAAAAGGAAAAGAAACCATCTAATAAAATAAAGGGTCTCGAACCCAGTCCATTGTACAAAAAATTAATTTGGTTGATGTAAATGTTAAAAGTTCAATGGCATGTTCTTTTTTCTCGGCCTCCTCATGTCTCCTCTAAGGGCTTTGTATATGATCATGGTGTTGATATTATGGTAGCTACGGGAGGTATTTACCTCCACGTGTAAACCTGACGAGAATAGAATATTCTGGGAAGCATGAAGAAACCCTAATTAGTAGGTTAATAATCCTAGAAGACAAGTCGGCTCAAGAGGATAACTTGTATTAGGTTATTAGCCTCCAAGAGGAGAAGTCAGCTAAAGGAAATATTATATACTAAGTAAATAGGCACCCAGAATGAGAAGTCGGCCTAGGAAGTTTGCCAGATTTAGTATAAAAATAGGAGGCCGGTCTTCATTCTGATAGGCATTTCTCAGAACTGCAGAAGCAACACTTGTGCACACTGTAGTTGGCCAGTTTGTGCGCAAGTTTGGAGGAGAGATGTCATTGTAGCTGCTGCAACTAGCAGATTTCAGTTTTGGCTTGGACTATCTCTTAGTTATGGTTTGGACTCTCTGATCAGCTCTTTCTTGGCGTGCTATCCTTGGAGAAAGGTGCGCCACCCTTTGTTTGGCTATCTAGCCTAGGGTTTTCTTCTGGAATGATTCTCTGTCAAGGTTAAGGTGCTCGGGGGTGGCTTCGGCCTATGGTTGGGTGATAATAGTGATATTGTCTATGGTTAAATGAGCACATCCATCATATTCTAATAGGTTATGGGCCCACACATCCTTCATTTATTCTAACCACTGGAAGGGAGCATAGCCATAAGGATACTAAGCTCTTTGAAGAACTGTCGCTAGGGTTTCTAGCAAGAGCAGTTACCAAAGCATTGCCACTAGGGTTATTAGCAGGTGTAGTTGCAGAAACCCTAACCCTCTTGTTGAGGCACCTTAAGTGAAGGGATTGACCTAATGTCCAGATAGACTAGTGTGCCCTAGCCTAGAGCATCTCCTGGTACTCTCAGCAAGGAAAAATGTCAAGTTTGAGTTTTTGGTCAAATCTAGGGTTGACCCAGTCAAGGAAACCATGACTTACTTTATGAAGTCAGAAAACAAGTTAGATGGGGATTCTAACTTCATAGCATGGAAGAAAAGGATTGACCTCATCCTTTCCAAGAATAAAGTGCTGGATATCGTGAAAGGAAAGATCATGGAACCAGAGTCTGAAGAAGGAAAAGAGAAGGAACCGCAGAATGTTGCAATTATGGAGAAGTTCAAAGATAGTGACATCAATTCCATGAGTATCATAGTGGACTCTATAAAATACCACTTGATACCCTACATATCCCATCTTGACTCATCTAAGAAGATGTATGATTCCCTAACAAACCTCTTCTTAGTTAAAAACATTGGACAAGTAATGAGTCTGAAGAATGAGCTCCATGACATGAAGATGAATGATGATGACAACATAACATCATACTTTGTGAGGATATCTCAGTTAAGAGATCAACTAAAAGCTATTGATGAGATCATTTTAGAGAAGGAACTGGTAAATATAGTTGATGCAGACACAGACACACTCCACGTCCGCTCACAGGATCGTTCAATCACCTAGTGAGCCGAAGTGGCTCTTTCGATTCCTTGCTAGAATCTCTGTTAAAACCCGATCCACAGGTCCTTCTTTTACCTCCATGGTCATCTGCACATGACCGCTGCCCTTTCCTCAACAGGAAATGCAATTTCAGGCTTCGGGGTTTCTTAAATCCCAATGACAGAAATCCTCTGTCCTCTTTACCTCCTCTGTTGGCGACTAGCCCTCAGGGCTAAGTCTTGGCCCACATGACCACTTCACATATGACCCTGACCTTATTTCGAGGTTTCGCAACCCAAGTGCTTGGCCTCTTGTCCTCTAGAACTCTGAAGTGATGATACACGAAATGTCGATATGGCACTTGTCACAACTCGCCACTCGCGAGTTCGTGAGTTGGAACTCCCAACTCTTGCTTCCAAATCTCGCGATACCCAAAATGTCAATACAGGTATGCTCCTTCTCTTATCAACGCCCTCTGTGCATGACCATCGGCTAGGCCTAACTCTAGCACTTTTTTCTTCTCGTCACTTCATGATTTTCGATGTCGAACTCCTGGCCCTTGTCTCACGAATTCCCGAGACGTGAGAGGTCAACGGGGTATTGACTTCTTTCAAAAGACGACACACATCCACCTATCTCTTCCACGGGCCCACCTCATGATTCTGCCATGTGTCCCTCATGCTATCCTCTCACTTCATGATTTCTCTCCTCAAGCGATGCCTCCCTGGTATCCCCGACATCTGAGTGCTGAGATACCGAAATCCTCATTTCTCCTTATCACAATTCGCGACTTCATGACTTTTGATGTCGAGATGAGATCCTCTCAACCTTCGAAACCCCGAAACGTCGAAATGTGATGGGACTCTAATCCAACGGTCCTCCTTCGACCCAGATCCAATGGCTATCCTCCTTCCTCGCTCCTCGCAACTTCGCGACTTGGAGCACCCAATGCTTGGGCTCTCACCCTGCGAACTTCCGAGTTCGCGAGACCCAAATCCTGGATCTCTCGACTCTTCTCCGACTCCGTGATTGCTGCCACCTGTCCTGCTCAGATGGATGGACGGTCCAGATCAAATCTCGAGAATTCACCAAATGCGAAGTCAAAAAGAACTCACCTCTGTGAGTCCCGGTGCCCAGATCTCTGAAATGGACGATCGCACGACATGCGTCCTTCCTCAAATCGACGGCTGCGATTCTTTCATTGTTTCAGGACTTATAGTGTCCCGACCTCTCAACCTCGAGACCTTCGATATCCTGAACGCCGATATCCCAATGCGCCAATGATTTTCAGGACTTTCACCTCCTCGGCTCCACTGTATGAGGGTTTAACTCCCTCGCAAGTCCTTTCAGATCCAACGACTGATGGGTACTGGGATCAAGATCTGATAGTTTAAATGCGTCCCTTCTATGCGCTTGCTCCACTGCTCCCTAGTCATGGAAAACCAATGGTCCATATCTCTTTTCCTCAGCCTAATCTGATGGTTGTTGTGTCTCCTCCCGAGATTCTACGCTTTCTTCTCAAAATTGGATGAATTCCAATTTCTCCAAGGCCTCAAACTTTGCCTTCTTTCTTCTCTGCGAACTCTTCGACTGAGTTCTCTCCTACACGTACAAAAGAGTTGTTCCTCCTGAGATTTAAAACTCTAAATTCTTCCTGAGAGTTCTCTGGCCTCTGCACTCCTTCCAGCTACACTTCGTGCACTTAAATCACTACTCCTCCTGAGTTTTCACTCCCGAATCCTTGAAGGATTCTGACTCCTGCGTCTCTACAGAGTCTCTACACGCAAAGTGTTATTCCTCCTAAGCTTCTCTTCTCGCCCAGACTTCTATGGAAACATGTCATTCTCTCTTTCTCCTGCAGATGGAGAATTTCGAGGCCCTCTTAACACTCGGTCTACTCAAGCAACCTATTGCTGAGTATTTCTGGGTATCCAATAACCCTGCGAATATGCTCAATGCCCACTTGGTAGAGCCTCTTACGAAAATCCTCAGAGCTTTCGCCTTCTTCTGAACTCAACAGAGTCCCTCTGTGTACTTTGGTACTTACTCCATGCCCACCTGGTAGAGTATCAAGAATCCTTCAGTGGTTCTTGCTTCTTACGAACTCACGACAAAGTTCCCTTGTGCATCACTGTGATTATGCTCAATGCCCACTTAGCAGAGCTCTTGCATAACTCCTCAGAGGTTCTATCTGCAACTGTGTTTTCTCATACACATCCTTGCCTCCAAGGTATTCAGAAGCCCTGAGGCCTTCCTCCTGAATTGTTGATTTCAACTTCTGTGCCCACCTGACACGCCTCTGTCTGACTCTGCAGAGTTCATAAATGCACCTTTTGTGCATGGCTATCAGAACCCGCAGCGTTCTGTCACACCCTCCTGGTGTGAAGCCTCAAATACCTCTCAAGTTTCAAACCAAACCAACTCCTGCAAAATGTATGAACACAACATACATTCACAGCATATAAAGAACACTCACAGACATTCATTCAACACATGAAAGATGCAGGAAAAACTGTTGTTTATATTAAATGGAAAATGCCTGTTTGTACAAGGTGTTCCTAAGCATGTGCTGTAACAAGGTCTCAGCTCTTATCTTCTCTTCTCTATATTAACTCTCCTACTACAAAATGAGACCCATTCGATCTTTTACCTGAGGGGCTCCTTGAGATCTTCCCTCCAATTTACCTACCCTATTAAATTACATTGAATGGGTTGTCTAGTCCGCAATCTAGATCTAGATCTCAGCCTTACAAACATTAAAGGCTTACCTACTTTAATGCCTGCACAAAGGCACGGCTTCATGGCTCAATAGCCTAAAACATTTAATTACATTCAAATAAAAAAATTGAAGACGAGGGTTGTGCCTCTCTTCAGCCTTTAATGCACGCACTGACGTGGCTGACTGGCTAGCTGGCTGATGTAGAGAGATGCTCCTGCATCAATAGTACTCAACGGTCTTCCCAAGACATGGGATGCATTTGCTGCAAGTATGAACACAATGAAGGAGTATCCTACATTCGAAGAACTTTGGACTTGATGTGCACAAGAAGAATCAAGGATTAGTGCAAAAGAGAAACCTCAAAAGAAATACGATGATCAAGCCTTCACAACAAGATTCAAGAATTTCAGGAACAAAAGTAAGTTTGGTTCAAGGAAGAAGCCAAATCAAGAGAAAGATATGTCAGAAATACAATGATTCAACTGTCGAAAGTATGGTCACTACATGAATCATTGTCCTGAGCTAAAGAAAAGGAAGGAGACACACGAAGCATCAGTTGCCGAAGAAAGGGAACCTTCAAATAAGATTAAGTAGGATGAAACAAACTTCTTCTTCTAAGACAAGGTAAGCAACACTCTTCATAGTTCTTGTACATACCATGTTTTCTCTACATATCTTTCATATCTATTTCTTCAAAGAGAAACTATACTTATGGAAGAACAACAAGATAAGAATTGCTACAAGACAGACAATACACATGAAAGGATGAAGTGCATCAACAACCCTTGGTAACAATTCATGTGGAAGTTATTATCATAATCAATCTTGAAGAAACCTAGAAGAAGTAAAGAAAGAAAGAAGCCAACAATCAAGAGGAAAATGGAAAAAGATTTGTGACACTTTGCAGAAGGCAATAAGGATGCAGACGAAAGCATGGACTCTCCTAGATGGAGGGATCCAATTATATTTTCAAAAGAAGAACATGCATCCATGCATGAAGCAAGGATTAGGAGGGAGATAATCCTAAATTATATGATCCATTGAATATAATGAAGTATCTATCCATGGTAGCAACCATGAAAAGCAACACGTGTTTAGTGTGACTTTAGAAGAAGTCTTCTTCGAAAAGAAGCCTTAAAGTAATCCTTGGTTGTCCATTCACATCCATGATCCTATGATGAAAGAAAAAAGTTGGAATCTTCAGAGCATGGAATCTATAGAAAACTCCATGAACTCAAGAGTTAAAGAGAAACATGAGGAAGAACATGAAGATTCCATAAGTTATTCCCAAAGTCTTGTCTCATTATTTCCATTAAACCATCTTTTTCCCCCTATTGCACAACTATTTCTTTTCGGCAGTTTTACTATCATTTACTTCTACCGGTCTGTGAAACCATACATTTTGAGTTATGAATCTATTAGAAATAGATTTCCCTATGTAGTCACCAGTTTGTTGATGCCCATAAGTGCAACGTAGTACCCCTACCTGCAAATGGGTTGCAAGCCTTATTATTTATATACATATACTAAATAATAGATAGATAGGTGGGACCCCCTTGTTTGAATCTTGGTGTTGAGGAAAATTGTGCGTTCATGATGACTTTATTAAGCATATTACACTTTGAGAAAAAACAAAATTTCGAACAAATTTTCACATGTAATCGATGATCATAATGGATGACAATTTAAAAGAAGAAAGAAAGTGATAAGCATTTCGCTCATAACTGCTATAGATCTGCTCTGGCATATGGTTAAAGTTTGTACTTCGACTTGCACTCACATCAGTTATAATACATTGCATTCATGGTATATTGTGTTCGTGATAATGGTTATGTTATGTAGGAAATAGTTATACAATTGTCCAAAGTTAATTCAATCCTTGCAAATAGGGATTTGTTACAATTAAAATTGGGGCATATGATATTATGGTGTTGGTATTAAACTATTGTAAAAGGGGGTTTTTGCTCCAATATGGAAGTGACATGTTTGATTCGTATGGTTGATTAATGTGCTCAATGGGGTTTTGAATGTATTACAACCTAGTTATGGTTGATGGAAATTAATGGAAAGGTGGAGAAGCGACGTGCAATTACTACATGTCGTTCTTACTCATCTCAAGCTCACCACCCTCACCTTGTCGTACATTTGGTTGCTCTGGTTAGTTTACCTCTATTTCGCTCAAGAGTTGGAGAATAGTGGTGGTCCTTGGTTATTTTTGGTGATTTCCTCACATGTATGGTGACTCTCTTCCTTCCATTCATCATTATAGCCTCGCTCTGGATATAATCTTTGTGTTGGCTCTTAGAATTCATATGTAGAGTGCTTTCTTTCTGAAAGATATGGTGGTTGGATGTGTATTTTGTCTGTGCAAATGAAATTGGTTGGCGTTTTGAATCTTGCAAATTGGTTTGTTTAATGCTCCTTCATGTTGAAGTTATTCGGTGGTTGCGCCTGGGATAGATGATGGTTATTATTTCTCCTTGTTGTTGATATTTCATGGAAAATTTATTTTGGTTTTCATCCATGTCTCATAGTGTAATCCTGGAGGGTTTTTTTGGGGACATTTGGGTTCTGATTTCTCCTTGTGGTTATTCTTTCCTCCTAATCCATTCACGAGAGAGTTGTGACCCTATAGAGATTCCATTCCATAGTTTGAATGAATGCAGAATTGGGTTTTTACTTCGCGACCACCTTGGAAGCGACAGTGTCAAATCTTGTTGGAGATTTTGGTTTCATGTTACAAACCCCTGCTTACCGAGTTGTCTCAGTCACCTGACTATTTAGACATTGTTGTCCCTTGTCATGACTAATGTAAATTTCACTTGGGTTTTGAAATTTTTATATGTCTACTCGACAATAGAGATATTTGTTGCTTGGCTCATTGGTTGACTACTTGCAAGAGTTTTGGTCATTTTTAGTGATCAAAAGAAAAGAATACCAGGGTTTAGAACCCAACCTGTCACATAGAAAATATGGAAGTAGATGCTAGCCTTGTATGTTGAGTAATTGTTGGCCTATATTGCACTCCATTACTCGCTGGGTGTAGTTTGTTTTAATTAATGGAATAACTATGTTGATGCTCCATCATACGAGAATAACTCTGCAAATAAAAGAAATAGATTATACAGTGGGAGTAAATTTGTTATAGTTGTTTTCGCTTGGTGATGTTTGAAGCCATTTGATTTTTGGAAAAAAGGAAAACCAACCAGCTAATAAAATAAAGGGTCTCGAACCCAGTCCATTGTATAGAAATTTAATTTGGTTAATGTAAATGTTAAAATTTCAATGGCATGTTCTTTTTCTCAGCCTCCTCATCTCTCCTCTAAGCGCTCTCTATATGATCATGGATAGTTCGAATTATGAACAGTCTGCATATGAGTTGTCTTTTTGTTCGATCAAACATAAAAGAAGAAAAGATATGAATTAACTAGTTGAGTTTAACAATTATGGAGTTCTGTTTTGGGTTTGATATAGAAGTTATTGTGTCTTCAATTTTGATATTTCCTACAGTTTAAAATGTTTTGGCAATTAAAGGTATGTCATTTCTAAAGATTAAATGTTATTTATTTAATGGAACAATATATATTTCATTTCCCATTCATTATATCATTTTTCACTCCTTACAAGCCCACCATATTCCTAGATTCATTTAATTCCCTGCTCTTTTATTGTAAATGACATTTCAAAAGAAATAATAAAAAATAAATGGGAGTGATTGGTGTTTAAATTGGAAATGGAAGTATTGTTTTGATGTTGCTTGAACAATATCCGTTGGTGGTCCCTATCCATGCTACCACTTTTTCGTTCATTACCAACCCCCCATCTTCCCAATAACCCTCTCATTCCCTATTCAATAACAATTAATTATTTATTTGAGTATTATGATGAATAGATTGATTGTTTTCACTTTTGTTGAGAATGATAGAGCCAACCTTTGATTTTATTTAGGTAGGGCCGATGCATGAACTATTGAGAGTTTTCATAACTAATTGGAACATTGCTTCATGATGAGCTTTTTCAGCAGAGGCAGTAATGGAAGAGGTAACAAAGGTAGGGGAAATTGGCAGAGGGGTCACAAAAGACCTAGATTCTCCATACATTTTGATGTTGCCCCCAGGAATTGAACCATATTTTCCAAGATGGGTTCTTCAATCTAGTAGGCCAAGGGATCCTCCAACCCTGACCTGAAATACCTCCCTTCCAAGTACACCAGAACTTTTCCAGCATCCCAGTCCCTCGTCATGTATCAATGCGACCAGGACTAACCGCCAACGATGGTTGGAAAGAAATTTTCCACTAGCCTGTTGTTCATCATCACGGTTAGCCTACTGCTTCTTTGCCATTACCCCCTCCACCACCAAAGAAACAAATTTACCAAGATGATCATGTTGTATCACCTATGCAGTCATCACATAATTGAAAAGATTAAAAAAAATATCCTCAAGCCTGTGTAGGACAAGGGAAAAGGAATAGCTACTCCCTTCGACTCATCCAAGGAATATGCCAAATCAGTCTCCTCTTGCCTTCATCTTACGGATGATAGTTCTGATGTTATTAGTGCAGTTCAACCTCAAGGCTCTAACCAGTCAAAGGTTTCCACCGAAAAATTCAAAGGGGACAACAGTGAGAAGAGGCCTAATGCCTCTCATAGAAAATATGGATTTTGATGATGATGATTCATGTTGTTTTATATGTTGAAGAAAATATTTTTACTTTGATAAAGTTTTGAACAACAAGATTATTTTCAGGACATCAAGGATATAATACTTTTTGTTTATGATCAGATTATATTGGGTTGATATTTAAAATGTTTGATCATAATTTTGAAAATGGGAGTTACAAGGAGGTTATACTTAAAATCTAATGATTGATTTTTATATTTCATGTATTGATGATTATAAAAGGAAATAATTGGGAGTCATAGGGGGTCCCACCTATTTAGTTATTATTTAAGACCCTTATTTAAATATTATTATTATTTATTTGCCTCAAACTAATTAGTTAAGTTAATTTGACTTAATTAAAGAAAGGTAGTTGAACTACCCTAACTTATTGAGGAGGAATAAAATTTCAATGAGATGAAGAGACAAGGGGGAGAGAATAAAAGGATAACTACAACCATAAGGTTTTCTCTACACTAGCGAGATACTTTTAACTTTCATTCATTCTGAATTTACTAGAAAACTTAATCCTCTTAATGACAACACAGTCTTATTGAAGGCATCATGATTCAAAAACCAAATCACATATTTCAGAAGCTTTTTTTGAAGGTGTATGATTTATCTTTGGAAGTATGTGTATTTTTGTTTGCACATGAATTGAGTTTCATGACTGATAAAAAATATATTGCAGAGTCAAGTGACAACATTTTGTGGCAAGCTGATCCAAATCTTTAGGTTTGGTTTTCTTCTTGATTGTTAGAGTATTTTTGTATGGTGCCCATCAAAGGCTTCTAAATTTGATTTTGGTCCCTACCCTCGCAGGGGTTTGTAGAGAGAACTTGGTTTTGTATCTCAGGATGAAATAAATGAAAAATCAAATTACTGTTTCAGTCTCACACCTGTGTTTTGATTTGATCTCCATGTATACATTTGTATAATTTCTGTACACATTCATGTAACTTTGTTTAAGTTTACTTATTTTGCATTGTTATACATAACACATAAATTCAGCTTTGATCCTTTGTACTTAATACTTGTAGATTAAGCGATTGTATTTGAGGCTATAAACCCCAGGTGGCATTCCCAACTATCTTGTCTTAGCCAGACAAGATTTGAGAATGCTCGAGTAAGGTTATCTATACCTTTTCCTCAACAATGTGTATAAACACAGGTGAATGGACCTAGTAAGCATTGGGTGTACCTTCTCCTAGATTGGGATACATACCAATGGAGATAGGATACATTTTATCACAAGGATGTACTTGGAATAAATGGGCCCAAGCGTAGTCCTTCCTTGATCATGATAAGGAATGATATGGACTCAAGGTGCTTGAGGTGCTTTCCATGTATCAAATAGAATTATGCTGGCATTCACTCACATGGGTGTACATTTGGTAAATGAACTTGGATTGATTTTTGTCCTTTGTCATGGTAATTTGACTTGGAATGATAAAGAATTAAATATGTTAGATGGTATCACATGTGGACCCAGAGTGATCCTGATCTCAAAGAAATTCAATTGGTTAAGAGGGAGAGCCATAGAAGGAGTTTCCCCTCGGTTCAGGTGGGAGAGAGACATCTCCCAAAGACTGACAGGTGTCATGAATCTAGAGTGAATTTTGTATACTTCAGAGACAAGATTTGGCATGATGAAGAATGTCCCCTTGGTTGAGAGGGAGTGTTGATGTTTGGACAACACCAAGAAGACATTATTCCATATATATATATATTATCATAGAATATATGATATGATATTTATAATACAAAGTATAAATAAATATATAATAAATAAGTAGTTATTTATTATTCAAGGGACGCATCCTTTCATGGATGGTCACCATATTTTATCTATATATGGAACACTCATCATTGTTTCATGGATGGTCACCATATTTTATCTATATATGGAACACTCATCATTGTAATAATATATTCATATACAATATTATCTCATATGAAAAATCAACAGGTTGACCCTGATATGTCCACTCATCAATATTTGCATGAGCCCCCACAAAAACTAATAAAATTAGATTTTTTGAGTACCTCTAATAAAAATAAATCACCCAACTTGACAAAGAGGGATATGAGGTCATATTAATACAATGATTTAATTTCTAAAGTCATTTTTACATATGATGAAGATTCATAACAAAAGACAACACATGTTTAATTAATGAAGCCCGAAAAGGAAGGCAAGGAGAGATTTAGAGAGGAAGATAAGCATACATGAGGAATAATTTCAAACAATGGTGGGAGGTATGATCGATGAAGCCATAGGAGAGTTATTCTATGAAGATGCAACTCAAATAAGGAATGAAAAATGAATTGAAGCTTAACATATCAAAGATTGCATGAATAAATGCAACAAAGAAAGCATTGAATGAAGATAACTTAATGGATATTCACCACATTTCCCAAAAGCTTAAGTCAATATGCACTATTTGATATGTTATTGAACATGAAGTTGGAAGGATTACAAATATAAGTTTATAGTAAAATTTGGTAAACTTAAATGAATAGTTATAAGTTATTAAATTGTTGAAAGATTCTCTCTAGATTTTTTCTATATTCAAAGACAAGCCTCTTAGATAGGAATTGTAGAGAATACATTCCTTTAAATGTCGAAAATGGTAGATTCATACTTAAATAGCTAGATCTTTATATATTCAAACACTAGAATCCTAGAGAAAAAATTGTAGAGAAAAAATGCCTCTAAATGTAAAAAATGGTAGATTCATACTTGAATACGAAGAAGAGATAGATGAGGTTGGATAGCTACAGTAGAAGCCATCCCCTCTAAGATTAAGAATGATCTTTTGATAAAAAGGATATATAATCATCCTCTTTAACTATGGGATCTTCACTCCACATGATTCTTGCAAATTATTTCATGTAGGTTCGAGTACTAACACCATAGCTAACAATGTTTCAATGTGCTTCCTATTGCAAGCATTAGGAAATGTGTAACCAATAAAATTCCATATGCACAACATTTTTATTTAAAATTCATGGGAAAATTTAATTGTAGATAGATATATAGATAGATCACAAAATTATCACAATTTTTCACCCACAAGTGAGGAGTAGTCTGTTAGCATTTGGGGTTAGTCCAAAATTGTTTTCACCCAATGGTAGTCTCTTGGTGATGCTTCATGGAAATATGGATGGCTCAATTTGTGTTTATGTTTGACCTTGGTTAGAGTGCTAGCATGACACCCTTATCTAGGAGGTTTTTATATTAATCGACATGATGGATAACCCATTGTATACACACAATGGGGGGGTTAGTAGCTCAATTATGGTAGGTACCTACCTTGGAGGAGAAGTAGTAGGCACTTGGAGGAGGGAAATTAACCTTAGGATCTTGGGACCATGTGATATACACCTTGTAGGTTGGGCACTTGAATTGAGGATGCTTGGGTTGAGGAGCATACTTCATGAAGGTTGGTTGTGGAACCAACCACATATGTTGAGGACGAGCATTATATCTTAGTGACCACATTGGCACGTGTGAGAGGAGAATTGGGAAAATGAGAGGAAATGTGGCACATGGTTGGAGGAGGAACAACCTACTTGAGGACAGTTGGATACCACTATGGAAGATGAGTGTTGAACTAATAGCTTATTAAAGAGAACACCATCGTGTAGAAAGGGTGTTGATCCCTATGAGATTCATGCTCAGAGGAAATTTCATATTAAGGTTTAGATAAAACCTAGTATAACACTTGTACATACTTGTGTTATGGAGTGCTCTATGTGGGGTTTCCTTGTCATATACTTGTATGGACATGAGTCCTTATTTTTTGTTATCCTCTCTCACTTACTCTATAGGAGGAGAGATCTATTGTAATTATTATGATAATTGTTCTTTATCTTTGTACTTGTATTATAGAGAGATATTATAGAGAGTAAGATGCTAGGTTTCATGAGGAAACCCTAGAAGAATACAAGAAGAGAGAGAGACATCTTGGATGTTCATGGAGATATTTATCCTATGTGATGAAAGGTTTCCTCTTGTGATATGCTACAATTTATTCTATGCAAGTGAACCCTAGAGAAAAAACATAATGTTGGAGGTGGCATTGGTTTTCCTTATGGATCTTGTTGTATTGATAGTGTTTTTTCCTTGGTAGAGGACATGGATAGTGGAGCTAACACCTTTCTTGATTTTTAATCCTTGTTATTGTGGGATGCATGGAAGCTAGGAAAAGATCATGGAGAGCCTAGCTTGATGAGTCTTGATATTGGTGAGATGCTTTGCTTCAAAGAAGAATCAATCATTGTATACTGGAGGTTCTATGGAGATCTTGGTCCCCATGTTGATGTTAGAGTTGAAGATCTAGGGTTTGAAGATACAAACCCTAGGATGGACATGTAGAATTGGAGGCTATCACTAGAGTTATATTTCCATGTACTTATGTGATGCAACATGGATAGGGCTTCTAAATATTGAGAAAGATGAAAGTGATAGTGTGGAGAGACTTTGTTTGTTGGAAATATTTTTTTCATTGATGTCAAAGACAGGGGGAGACTACATATGTCCATGATGGAGATTGTTGGAAATATTGTTTTTGAATTTTTTATGCTCAGTCTGGATACCCTATATTTGAAGGCATTTTTACTATGAATACCTAGCTCAAATTGGAGCATGGGATATATGGTTGGAAAGCGTATTCTAATACCTTTCCAATGATATATGGAATTACCTCTAACTCCATAGGAATGAGGAGATATGATTTTTTCTATCAGACAACCCAACCATAAAGTTCATGGTTGCCCAACCAGTCTTTACAGGTCGACCCTAAAAGTGAGCAAAGAAACACTATAAATATAGGATAGATGTGCACATTTGAATAGAATCTAACCAAGACATTCAATTCTAATGTGTGTAGAAGAGATCTTAGATGTGCAAGAGAAGCTGGAGAGTATTATTAGGGTCTAAAGGTGTAGTAGGAGTTATTCTTGGAGTTGTAAGGGTGCACTATGAAGGACTAAGGTCTATGATGTTGCAAAGTGCGTTGCTTTGAGGTTGTGATGTTGTAGTAGGGAATCATATTATGGGAATGATCTTATGAGGTTTGATAGGGCATGAAGGCTAAATATGACTAGGGTTTGAATCTATGTATGAGGTATTAAACAAAGAGAGGCATTGGAGCATGAAAGTTAAGGGTATGATGATTATATGCAATACATGAAGTATGAAGCATGCAGGTGAAGTCAGAAGTACTCTATGTATAAAGATATTAGGTTAGTGGCTATACAGGTGTTACTGAGTTGGTGATCAACTGAGGAGATTGATGTCTCCAGTAGGTTAGCGCCTACATAATATCTTGGTGAGTTGGTGCTCAACTAAGGATATTGGTGTATCTAGTAGGTTGGTGTCTACAAGCTTTGTAATAGTAGGTTGGTTCCTATAGACATTTATAAAGATAAGTTTTTGTGGTTTTGTTCCACAATGATTTCCACATTAAACTATGTATATCATGATTTGATTTTACATGCATTTAATGTTTTAAAGTTAATGAATGATTGATGAATGCTCAATTAAAGTAAAAAGTGTCTTATATTGATTCACCCCCCACCTCTCAGTATAAGCATAAGTTCAATAGTTTGGTACAAGATGGGTGTATGTGATAAGGAGGACTTGTCGGTGTTGATTTTAGCTTGTCGAGGATCTTTTTTGGAGTGACTAGCTTTGGTTGGGAGTGATTTGTAGCTAGGATGAGTTGGTGGATAGGGTTTTCTTATGGTTTCCCTAGACAAGATTTGGATAGTTTGACTTGTACCATAATTATGATGAAGTTGTGGTATGTTCTTGTACTTCATATTTGATTTTACATGCATTTAATGTTTTAAAGTTAATGAATGATTGATGAATGCTCAATTAAAGTAAAAAGTGTCTTATATTGATTCACCCCCCACCTCTCAGTATAAGCATAAGTTCAATAGTTTGGTACAAGATGGGTGTACGTGATAAGGAGGACTTGTCAGTGTTGATTTTAGCTTGTCGAGGATCTTTTTTGGAGTGACCAGCTTTGGTTGGGAGTGATTTGTAGCTAGGATGAGTTGGTGGATAGGGTTTTCTTATGGTTTCCCTAGATAAGATTTGGATAGTTTGACTTGTACCATAATTATGATGAAGTTGTGGTATGTTCTTGTACTTCATATATATATATGAAGTTTCAAACTTTCTAAATATTGTGTAGTTACAAATTTGATTTTCAACTTATGTTATCTTATTCATTGAATAGATTCTAACACTTATTTTTCATGTGGATTTGACATAACATATCGCTAAATTAGTTAAGTGATTTAACACATAACTTGAATATAAACAAGTAGATTTAGTGTTGTTATACTTATTGTAAAAGGAGAATTCATATATGTTATATGCCTAGAAAAGTGTGCCTTGAGCGTTGCAACATTATGGTATTGAAGTACACTTATGTGGTATTTATTATTTTGGGCTAATGAGTGAAATTGGGTTAAAGGGAAGTGTAATATTAATACTATAATTTAATATTTTAGATCATCCTTACGACTGAAATTTCACAGGGATTAGCCTCCATAAAACCTTAGGTAAGTGAGATAAAATTTATGAAGTTGCATTAATTGCTCGGTTCTCAAAATTTCAACATGGCATGAATGTTGATTTGATTGAGATTTTCTTCTTTCTAATTTGAAGGACAAATATTTCATTGGTTTTCCTTAAGAGTGGCTTTTGGGTGGTGAAACTCTAGTGTGTTTAAGATGAGAATTTAGACTTGTGAAGGGTTTGATGGGTTAAAACCCTAGTTTCTCTTGTGATGAAAGTATGTTTTCACTTATGATGGGTGGTAGATATAGTTCATTGATTGTTGGTATCGAATTATTTTTAGTGGGAGTGATGTTGAGGAGGACTAGTGATAAGTAGTTGATTTGTCCCAATGGATGCCAATGTGTTCCCACTTATGATAGGTGATATATCTGCTTGATTATTTAGGCTAGTATGAATTTATTTTTAGTAGGTGTGATACCTAGGAGGGAATGTGATAAGTTTCTAATTTTTTCCATTGGATTCTAGTGTATTATCACCTATGACAGGCGGTACTTCTACCTTATTGATGGTTGGTATGGATTTATTTTTCAGCGGGTGTGATTCCTAGGAGAAACTACCATATGTGGTCAATTTCTTCTAGTGGATACCAATGTGTTCTAATTCATTTATGGATTCCATGGACTTATTTTCAGTGCGTGTGATACCTAGGAGGACCTACAATAGGTGATTGATTTGTTCCTATGGATGCTAACATGCTTTTACTTATGATAGATGGAGGATCAACTTCATTGATGGTTGGTATGTAATCTATGTTTCAACAAGTGTGATCCTTAGGAGGGCCTATGATAGGTGTCTGATTTGTTCCAATTGATACCAATGTTTGGAGTGGATTGATACTTGGGATGAGCATTTTCAGCCATTTAGTTATTTGTTGGATTTTGGATCTTGGGATGTGTCGATTCATTCTGTGACAGATCTGTGATTATTGGTACCAATGTTTGTATAGGATTGATACTTGGGATGAGCAGTTTCAACCATTTGGTTATTTGTTGGATTTTGGAACTTGGGATGGGTCGATTCATTTTGTGATAGATTGGTGATTATTGGTTGATTTGTTTTTGTTAAGTTGTGATGGAGACCTGGCATTGTTCTACATATTATACATTTGAGGAGAGATTGATCATAAATGTGATAGTTGGCGTGATGCTAATCTATTGGTGATATTGTGCATTTGTACTTTGTACCTGATCTTGGAGAGTGTATCTTTCATGTTTTATTCTTCATATATGTACTCATGTCTTGGATAATTTGGCATTAAATAAGGGCGTGGAAGACTTGGATATAGGTTCAAAACCTATGGTGGTGGAATCAATGATTGATTTTAGGATTGTAGTTGTTGGGAATAATGATGAGTACTAATAACAGGGTTTTTGGATTATGTTAGGAAGAGAGAGTTGACCACAATGATACTATTGCTTCAAGATTCTCTTAAAAAGAGGGAAGTGACCTAATTGAGGTTGTTGTTTCAGTTTCCATAGGTTTTGTGGTGCATGAGAAGGATTACCATGTTCATGGTTTGATGATGATGCTTTATGTGTTGTTGTTAATCTTACCACAAGCTTATATTTTAGGATCAATGAGTAGAGATATATGTAGAGTTTATCTTGTGCTTTTAATAGATTCAATCCACATGTATTTGTATTGTTGGATATGTGATTATTTTTGTAGGATGTTTTCAACCACTATTGATATGGTGCCAAAATATTTGGGCTTGTGATGATGAATTTAGTGATGCTAGAGTTTTGACAATTCATTGTTGATGTCTTCCTTGTTCTGAAGTGATTTCGAAGTTCAACAAGAGAAAGTGATCCAAGGTTATGTTCCTTCAGTTTCACAAATGGTTGTTATTCTTTTGGAACCCCTAGTCAAGGGGAAGAGGGAGTATCTTGGTTTGGTGGTGTTAACCAAGTTTATTTATTGTATACTCCTTGCATGTTCACCATTAATGATCAGGGGATCAAATTTTGCTCAAAAATTCAAAGTGCTTGGAATCACATCAAATCGAACGAGAGCGTAGGCCTCGTCGTTGCAAACCCAATGCAACTCATTTCATCTCAAATGGATGTCGGGAGCGAGAGATAT
>CBVK0100501691.1:0-20605 GCA_900067695.1 Picea abies | reverse complement strand
CAAACGCATAGGCTCTTTCTTGGCCTCTTCAAAGAATTTGAATAATAGACACTAGATCCCCTCGCTAGGTCCCTTCCTTCACATATGACCTCGAGTTGTGCTCTCACGTAAACATGTGATTATGGGGTGGCCAAGAGTGGTTTGAGACCACACCACTTTACTCCCTGCAATTCACTATCAACTGCCATGTATCCCTCTAGAAATATTGTGGTTTCGATTGCGGCCTGCTCTAAGATTTTTAAAACCCGAGCACCTTTTGTCCTCACAATTAAGCACGACCGTCGATCATGTGATCTCGGGAATTGCCTCTTGATCAATGGTTGAGATATATCCTCTTTTTCTCTTGGTCAAATATCATTCAACGACCCTTTTCCTCCTTTCGTACACACTCCCAGATCCTCACGATCTATCGACGCGTGCCCTCCTTCCAAATCAACGGCTACGATTGATTTCTCCCTTCACATTTTGAGAGTTTCAACTCTTGACTCTCGCTTCCTCCATATTACTTCCACCCAAAGTCATAGATCTGTCGACGCATGTCCCTCACATATCAATGGTTGTGGTTCACTTCTTCTCTTCGGGCTTCGGGAGTTTCGACTCTCAACTCTTGCTTCCTCCGCAATACTTCTTCCTGAAATCAACAATTTGTCAATGTGTGTCCCTCACAGATCAACAAATTTGGTTCACTTCTTATCTTCAGGCTTCATGAAATTCAACTCTCAGTCTTCACTTTCTCCTGGAGTGCTTTCACCCAAAGACAACGATCAATCGATGCGTGTCCCTCACAGGTCAACTGTTGTGGTTCACTTCGAATCTTTGGGCTTTGAAAGTTTCATTTGTCGGTCTTCGCTTTCTCCCAAAGTTCTTTCACCTGAAGACAACGATCTGTCGACACGTTCCCCTCACAGATCAATGACTACGATCCACTTCGACTCTTCAGGCTTCAGGAGTTTCAATCTCCTATGCACTCATTCCTCCCAGAGTTCTTTCACCTGATGTTGACAGATTTCTGCCACACATTCCTCTGGATCTGATGGTCCAGATATTCTTCACTCTCATCGAATTCCTTTCAGAGTGATAGGCCTACGAACTTCCTGATCTCTCACCTCGTGTCCTTTGCAACGGATGGTTGCAATATATTTCGGCCTTCGAGACTTCGGGAGTTTGTCACACTCCACACTTGAAATCCTCTGAAGAAACTTTCCCCAAAGTCTCAAATTTGTTGAAATGTACCCCCTTAGTGACCAACAACCAGGATCTACTTTTGCCTTCGACTCTTCGACACTTTCACTTTCTTCTTGTCCAAGAGCTTACGAAGTTGTAGATCTTGTGCCACATGTCCCTCTGGGTGATGGAAAGTTCCTAATCACTTCAGGACTTCGAGACTTTGGCCAGTTCGCTCTCCTATGCACACCAAGGGTTAAGGCCCGTGCACTTTACCTGGAGTGGATGATTGTCCAATGTATGGGATCTGTCCTTCTCCTTGTTTGTTCCTTCTTCGTCTTGGACCCTAACTGATGGTCCATATCTCTTTCTGCATCTGATATGACGGTTTTTGTCACTCCTCCTCCTGAGCTTCTTTTTCTCCTGGACTTGGGAAATTTTGTAAGTGTTCAAAGGTTTTGGTCTTTGAACCTGCTCCTGCGAAACCGGTTGAAAGGGTCTTGACTCCACTAAGTGTTCAAAGGTTTTGGTCTTTGAACCTTCTCCTGCGAAACCGGTTGAAAGGGTCCTGACTCCACTTTTCCTCCTGAGCTTTGACAATGAAATTTGATCTCATCTCTGGTGCACACTTGCGCTCTGTGTGAAAAATTTCACTATTCCTCTGGGTCTTGTGAACTTGTAATAAATTCACTTCTATGCGCACTCCTTGCGTTGTCCCTCTTGAGATTTTTCTTACTCAAGTTTTAATTTTTCAATTCCTTGTTTGGGTCTCGTCTGCGTTTCTTCTAACGCTATCTCTTCTGAGATTTTAGATTCATTCAGTCTCTTAAGGATCTTGGCCCTTCTACTCCCTTCAAAGGGTTCTTGTGCCCTCTTGGAAACCTCTCTCTCAAAGCACACCTTGCTAATATTTTTCTATAGAGTGTTCAACAACTCTATGAGTATATTCCTTTGATACTCTTCTTCTTGAACTCGACAAAGAGTTATCCTTGTGCACACTTTCACTTGCTCGATGCCCACCCAATAGAGCTCTAAGGATTTCTCAGTGACTCTGTCTCTATGTGCTTCCTCTGCACAGTTTCTCCTCTAAGGTGTTCAACAACCTTGAGGTTTCCCCTGATTTGTTACCACTTTGGTGTGATCTCTTGGCACGCTCTTTTCTAACTCAACAAATTTCATATGTGCACTCCTTCTGTTGGCCACAAAACCTCCAATGTTCTATTGTGCACTCCTTTCACAGCCTAAGAACCCAGAACAATATTTCAAACTCAACCAATATCGATAAATATACCTTCCTACTGTAGATGAAATCTATCATACATCTACAGCATACATAAACACACACAAATAACATTCATCAGATACACATAAACACATAGAAAGTTCATATGCAGGAAAAAATGCTTTCTTTTTATTAAGATGAATGTCCGATTACAATATGTGCAGGATGGACTATAACAGAGTCTCACATCTCTGAAGCTCCCTCAAATAACTATTATGTTCCTATTTTGTCCTCTGTGGATTTCTAACTAACTTGCAGCTACCTCCTATTCAGTAACAATACTCCTCGAGCAACCTCATTTGGGCATACAATGCATCTACATATACAAGAAGGTTCCTAGGGTTCCCTATGACTACCTATATTCTCGAAAGAAGCTAACTACCCCTTAAGCATCATTACATTAAATTATAGGAGTGAAAATCCCAGATCACTCTCGATGATTTTCTCCCAAGCATTTTGATCTTCTTTAGTTTTCAATCAATTCAAGAAATATTTGCAGGAAATGCCAGTGTTTCATATTCCAAAATGATTCAAAGGCGCGCTAAGGCATTGAGTTGTCTCTCCATGTGTGCTTGCTGATGATGCTCCTACATCAGAAATAAAAATAGCACCGCAATGCCACTTGAAGTTAGAACACTTGAAATTAAAGGATACTGCAATGCAGTCCATCATCAGGTGGGACATCATTTATTCATTTTTTAATCAAAATCCCTTTATTCATTCAAAGAAACATTTCATTGCTCTTGGGAATTTTGGGTGAGAATTTATGTATGATGTGAGCTACAACACCTCTGGGCCTTCAACCCCTTCTTCCCATGAAATGAGGTACAAGCCCCTCTCGGGATCAATGCACCTGAAAACCCAAAATATGAGGAAACAGAGGGGAAGAAGTGTGAAAAGTGGTAAGTATGAGTGAGGAATGGTGTGATGACCCTTCAAGGAACCCTTGAGTAGCAACCCTCTTCCTGAGGGTGACCTACTTACTAGGATACCATGTCATCCACCAAGGTGAAATTAGGCAATAGGTATAATTTCCAAGCAAACATTCCATAATCAATAAATGACTCTTTGCAACATGCTCAAATGCTTCAAATATTAAAGTGATACTTACCATGAGGTTGGACTTGTTACCTCATAAATAAATACTTGTCATCCTCTAGGAGTCCAAATGGTATGGTGGATGTTTCTCTATTGTTGGTGATGAGTGGTGGTGTAAGTAGGGATCTATGTACCAAAATGTGGGATTTGTTAGCCAATCTAACTCTCAACACTCCATGTTTGCTACCTATGGGCCTCAAGACATGATCTCCTTAGTTACCCCTAGCCTCATGAGGTAAAATATGGCTCCTACATGGGTAAATGTGCTCACCATAGAGTGTGTGAGAAACTCAAAATATCTTGGTATGTCATGTGTATAAACATCCCATGCCATGATATGGAAAAAATGGTAACTACAAAAATATGAAGAAAAACTTGGAAATAATTTGTTTTTGATATTTTTATTATATCATATTAATATGAGTATGAAAATCATACAAATGTAACATAGCAAGATGCAAAGATGCAAGAAAAACAATATGTCAATCAGAAATATGTATGCAAATCCAAGAAAAATGAAACGATACAAGCATGCCATGTGAGATGAAACATATATAAAAATGAGATGCATAATGCAAATGCCTACCCCAACTTACCTACCCTAACCTATGATAATACAAACTATAGGTATAATCATATAACTAGTAAAACCATCCCAACATTGTATTAGAATATCTACCCTTGTGCTTAATCATAAACCAGAACAAGTATAAGTCAAGCATAAAGGGAATACGAGTCAAAGAAGGCACTATACCATAGTCGATTTTTTTTCCAAGTCATATGTTCATGGATTTGCAAAGAAATAAGTTAACACAATGTCCATCCTGGGATTTCAAAATAGACAATTTATATTGTTATGTGAAACTCCATTAACTTATATGCAATGATCAATTGAATAGAACTGAAAATAGTTATCAACTATGCCAACTTTTCTGGGTCCGCATTACGATGAATCCTAAATTTACATATATAGGTAATCAATTAAGATACAAGTTCCAATGACTTAATTGGATTACAGATAGATATCATTTTGCAACTATCTGAAGTATTAGAAGTGTGAAAGTGCAGGTGTGCGAGACTGCAGTGCAGTGGGTTGTTTGAATTCTCCGCGTAGTTCTTGAAAATAGAATAAATGTCTCCTTTACGGGGATACAACTATGTGGAATGCAATAAAATTGAAGATATAGTTTTACAAAATTCATAAGTGCACAAGCGTGTTTATGCACATATGAATATGCACCAATTATGGATTCTACGCATAAAATATGGAAATAAACCAGGCTCTTTCTCGTGCTTGAGACATCTGTACAAATTTCACTAGAGTTGAATATATGGTTGTGTGCACTACAAATATATGGTCATATTAAAAGCCTACATGAAACCTGGAAAATTGCAAAGTAAAAATGCATCTAATTTGGAGATTTTCCAAAGAAACGATTTTTTTTTGTAATAATAGCTCATGTGCCCATTACTCCAGTACAAACTTTTGAATGAAAATATTGTATCAAATTATTTTGTCAATCCAATATCTTATTCAAAATCCTTAGTCAAAATCCTTTTTTACTTAGCCATTTTCCACATTGTGAGGATCCCCTTGTTGTGACCATATCTCTTCATTCTGCATACGTATATCTTCCAGACATCAAAACTTTTCACCAGTGTATGCTCCACACAGTCACCACTTGTTCTAATTCTATTTTCAATCCCTGTGTGGACTATTCATACCAGTGGTCATTTTGTATTCCCTCACTTCCACACTTTTCCATTTGCAATGGTTCTACACATGAGTTTCTTGCAATGCAACTAATTTGCACAATAAGGTAGTGATTTATTGAACGTTGATTTGCTCGGATTTTCCAAGAACCGAAGGTTATTTAGAACCACTTCCAAGTGAACGTTCGTATTTTATATTTCTTGGTTAATAGTTTTCATTTATCATTCCCTGTATTATGTATCTAATTCAGGTGTGGAAAGGAAATTTTAGTGAATATGACTCATGCACTTTGGAATAAATCAATTCCACTTCTGCAATGTACTATTAATGCGCTTCATGTATGCGAAAGTCCATTGAAAAAGAACAGGTATAGCAGATAGAAAAACAAAAAACTAGTTTTGTTTGCATAACTTATGTACCACATCCCCCAATAACAATATTTCTTCATAGACAATTTGAACAATGTCGATAGGAAAACTCTCTTTCCAAATTTTAAGAGTATGACATGGACATCCACTTTGTTGAGACTATTAAATGACAAAGAATGTGAATCAATAATTGGTATTGAAACTATAAATATCCCCGATGAACTACACACATGTAGAAGACATGGCTAGTGGAGCGTTGCTTATATAGCTAACAGAAGGCATTGTACAAACTGTCAATAATCACTACATAAAAAATGTGGTTTGATAATGAAAATTTTAAAACACAATGCATTTCCACAAGAATTTTATATAACATTTACAAAAGCATGATAATTTTTATAAAAGATCATCTTTCCCAGTCCCATGCTTTCTCATTTTCACATTTATAGATGATTTTAGGGACTAAATTTCACAAATGGGCTAATTTTCCATGGTTTTCCCAAAAACATATTCGCCAATTTCCAATTTTTCTAAAAACAATTCGTCCAAATTCCATAGAATAAAATTATTTTACCTTAAAAATCGCCAAAATTTTATAAAATTTTCCAAAAACGAGATTCGCTATTTTAAAAATGATTCGCCCATATTCTACAGGATAAAATAATTTTACCTTAAAAATCGCCAAAATTTTATAAAAACTATATAAAATCCTTAGAATTTTGAATATTTTTACAAAACTATCATCAAACATTTTTTATTTTGCATATTAAGGACTAATAAGATTAACCCATGTTTCTACATTTTAATATAAATTTACATCCTTAAAATTATCCCTAACAAACATTCATTACTAGGCATTCTGACTAGCAACATAATTTTCATGATAACAAAGTCGTTTGTGGCATGTAGATTTACTCGTATTTGAAAAAACAATGAGGCTATTTGGAAGTTGTGTGAATTAAATTTTGTGGTTTATTGTCCAATGCCTTCTATTAATAATTTCCTGTATCCTGTAACTATGTCAGGTGTGGAAAGGACATTTTAGTAAATATGCCATGTGCACTTGGCCTTAAAGCAATTGGACCTTCATAATGTATTGTTCATAACTTTCACATATATCAAAGTGAATTTAAAAAAAAAAACACGCATGTATCAGATAGAAAAAGAAAACAATGTTTTTTTGCATATAGCCTATGTAGAAGACCTTCCAGTAATGATATTGCTTCAGCCACAATTTAGATGAGGTCAAGTGACAAGGACATTAACTCCATAGAAATTGTCAAGTGACAAGGACATTAAATAATATGACATGGACATTAACTCCACATAAACTGTCAAGTGACAAGGATTGCAAATTGATGATTCGTATTCAATTTGTAGACATCTGCAATATAGACCATGTACTAATTCAAGATGTAACCATATTCCAAAAAAATCTTCATCAAAAGCCTCTTTACTTATCCAATTTCCACCTTGTGTCGATTATTTTGCTACCATCATATCTTTTCATATGGCACATGCATATGTTCTGCAATTCACATCATCTGCACATCCAATACTTTTGCAACACAGATTCTGACAAGTCATGTAATATGCACTAAAATCAAAGCATTTATGATAAGTTGATTTGGTGTGACTTACAAAGAAAGGGCGACGATCAAAAATAATGCAAAGTAAATGTCATGTTATTTAGTGAGCTACTTAATGGTTTCTAATTATGATTATGTGTCTTCCAAAGATAGTTTATATGTGTGGAAATCATATCCTAGTAAATATGTTTCATGGAGTTGGATTTGAAGGAAATGGAGATCGATAATATATTATTCATAACCTTCACCTATGGAAGTTCAATTTAAATATTAATCGTATGGAAAATAGAAGAAGAACCCATCCCTTTTACGGTGATACTGTTAATTCACTAGCCATAGAGGATAATAATTTCCACTAGTCTATCTCTTACAAGAGGTTCTTTAACAAGTGTCACAAAAGAAAAGAAAGTGGAAAAACTCTAGACCATAGGGCTTATCAATGTTGGGTGTGTGGTTGAGGTTTTTAACTTCAATGAACTCGTATGCTATTGTTCTTCAAGGTTCGATTCCAGGACAATAATGATTAAGGTCATAAGAAAAGGAAAGAATCCAATCATCCTTACTCCCAAGGTGTTCAAGAAAATGCTTTGTCTTCCTTCTGCAGATAAACCTCTTAAGCTTGTAGAAGCAGATGCATTCCTAGCCTCTCAGGTAGATGATTCCAATATATTAAGCGAATTTCTTCTACTGTCTGCAAAGATGCCAACCAAACTTTCAACAATTGATATAACTTTGCTAAAAGAGGCATAGAGATACTTTTCATGGTTGTTCGTGTGTGCAGTTGGGAGGAAGTCTACTTCACACATACCTAGATCAACATTCTATGCATTGTACTTTACCTTCTAGAGAGATGCCAAGTTTGATTGGGAACAGATGATATCAAATGAACTTTTTTTTTAGTTGAGCAATTACTTAAGGAACATTTTTTTTATGACTGCATATTTGGTGTTTGCAATTGTCTATTGCAATGTATTTGATAGTCTCCATGTTAAAGTGAGTGTAAATATACAACACAAACTAGTACAATTATGGCACCTAGTTCTATGTGATGCAACCCCCCTTCTCTCCTAGGGGTTTCACGACCTCCCGGTCAAGGATCCTAAAATTTTTGAGTCAAATCAGCTCTTCGGGCCTCTGCTAGACCCTGAAATCAATTTACACATGCCCTCGTTTGTTACCACATAGGTTCAATTCACCCGCGACCTCGTTCTTTGGCACTTCTAGTAACATTGAGTGGTGATCCCTAGCTCCTCTGCTAGGCTCTTCCCTTCGTATGACCTTGGGTTGTGACTAGGGGCTCAACCCTAAGGCACTTCACAACTTCGGGCTTTGGCTATTTTGGCAACATCTAAAACCCCTTTTCCTGAACTCTGAACCACGAACTTACCCAACATGATCTACAGTTCTCGACTCTCCAACAGCCAACGATTGTGATCCATTTTGGGACTTCAGTGTTAGGGAGTTACAAATGTCTTAACACTCCTTTTCCTCAAAGTACTCTATCACCGAAGTGATAGGGATGACACCATGTGTCCACACAATCGACAGCTAGGATTTAGCTTCTTACCTTTTTCCCGGATGCACACTTCTGGATCCCATTATTTGATGACACATGTCCCGCTTAGATCGACAGTCCTAATCTACTTTGTTATTTCATGACTTCGTGAAGTTTTTTCTTGCTCCACACAAAACTTTGGTAGTTCTTTCTCACGATCTCTTTGATCCGCTTCCACGTTCCTCGTTGCAACCAACATTTGGGATTACTTCACGACTTGAGGACTTTGACAGTCCTCTCTCTTCAAACACTTCAAAGCCTTCAAACCACGATGTGCTGAAAGACTCCAAGGCTAACCTATGTGCAACTCTCCCATATCTAACGATCTGGAATGATCTTTCTTCCTCTAGAATGGATCTTGCTCGTTAATTTGTGAAATCTTAAATGGATCCTCCCTATTGAAGAATTCTCCTTGTTGCCTCTTATAAGCTTGTTCTCCCTTCAAAATACTAACTCCTTAGAGCATTTTCTTCGACACTTAGTCGAAATCGACCCTATGCATGCCTTGCAACAAGTCTTCCTCCATGACTTAACTTTTTTGTGGACGACTGTGCACACCTTGCAATAGTTCTTTACACTCCTCTGCAAATAATCTCAAGTTACTCCTCCTGAGATTTTGATTAAAAAACACTCTATCGGCTCACTCCTTGCGGACAATATGCACTCCTTTACAAATATCCCAGTTATCTCTCCTGGACTTATTTCTTCCTCGACACTCTGAACTTCTCATAATGAATTCTTCGATACTCAGCCAAATATAGACCCTACTCACACCTTGCAACAGGATTCCTTCAACTTAACTCTTGATGGGTGATTGTGCACTCCTTGCAACACTTCTTATATGGCTCAATTGTTCCTCCTGAACGATATGAATCTGACTGTGTTTCCACCTATGCACACTTTCAAGCTATCTCTCCTGAACTTTTTGAGTCAAAACAGACTCGACCCACGCACACCTTGTGGACACTTATGCATTCCTTGCAAACAAAAGTTCCATTTTATCTCTTTTGAGATTCCGAGTCGAAATAGACTCTGTCAACGCACACCTTGCAGACATTATTCACTCCTTGCACAGGCTCTTAGAATAAACAATTGAAACTTATCTAATCCTCACATATTTATACATTCAACCATGTAAAGGCATTCATAACATAAGAACAAGTAAGAACAGAGAATTGCAATTAACATAAATCATACCATTCATTCATCCAGATAGACACAGTAACATCAACACCAAACATGTGGATCAACGCTTCTTTGTTATATTCATTCAAATGATATGTACATGGGCCCATACAATTCTCTTCAACATCCCTCAACAACTCTTAAAAACAACAAAAACTCTCTACAACTTTCAGCTAAATTGCAACAACCATCTCATTTGGGCATACATTACATTTATTTATACAAAATGAGCTCATAGATATTTTCCCTCTGACTACCTTAGTGTTATCCTATCAAATTAAAATATTTCAACTACTAAGGATTTATTACAATAAATGTTCAATACAGATAGATAAGAGCGAATGCTTTGAATCTATACTGCAATCTACTATATTAAAGGAAAATACAGTCCCCATCAATCTCATGTGATGGTTCATCTCCTAAACATTTAAGACATTCTTTAATTACAATCTTTTCAAGATATTTCATTACATTCCATATTTAATATTCAAAAATCACTTCAAAATTCATGCTAGGGAGCTGAGTTGTCTTCCACTTGCGCTTTGATGACGATTCTCTTGCATCACTATGCAAAATAAAAACACGATTCACTTTTTACATTGTTCAAGATAAATGTTTTAGACAGTTCAGGCACATGTTGGTTGGGGCAGATCCCAAGACAATAACACAGGAAGTTGAGGAATTTCTCAACATAAAGGACATTTTCATTCAAGAGGAAAACCATACATACATTTGGTTGTATGGTTTCCTAGAAAATCCCCTTCTACTCCCTATGTTTGTCTGTGATAGATATTTTGTCATTGAAGTTTACCAACAATATAAAACCTGGTGGATTTTATTTTGACAAGAAAAGAAAAAGATTATTCGTTACATTGTATTTTCAAGTTGGTAACACAATGGTCAAGAATATGGGGCATCTAAAATAATTCTTAGAAACACTTAATGCATTTAATATAAAAGAAGCACGACCCTTAGGAAGTTTTGACCCCCAATGTATGTTTTCCCAATACTTAAAATCCATAAGACACAATAATTTGTTCACAAGATTTGACGAGAAAACAAGTGATAATCCAACCACAAAAAATGACATCAATGGATGCAACGAGGAATTGTCGATGGAAATAAGCTTAAATACCAAAAGGAAAATAAAATCAAGATAAATTATGAAAACCACTTCCAATGTCCAGTCCTACTTTAATTCCAAGGAATGTAAGAGCTCCTCCTATGGACAAAGAAAACAATAGAAGAATCTAGATGGAGAAGAGAATAATGAATCATGTGTTGGAGGTGATGGCGGAGAGAAACCACACCATGTCAATCTTGAACATGCACAAGAAGTCTCATAGAAAAAAGGAAATGAACCCAAAATATAGACAATTCACAAGATCCAATAAGTGTAGGAGATGTTGATGATATGAAAATCGACAACATAAAGCTACCCAACTAGGTATCCCATAGAATCACAGAAAACCAAGATATTAAACAGGAGCTCACAAGATAAGAACTAATTTTGTTTGAGAAACACTCCTTGATGTTGCACAATACTCAATACAACAAGCATGAAAGGAAATCACACATAGATAAGGTTAGTCTCAAAACAATATATATATCTTGCATATCATGCAATGTGGTGGATATCTTAGGAGTTGGGTCCCATCCTCCCTCGTGAAACTACATCATTCCACTGGAGATGCACTTTTTGATTTGATTTCTGACCAATAGTTTCATAACATTATATTGAAGAAGAGAATAGTTGATCTTGAGGATGCACTGACTCCCAGACCACTCTTCTCATAGTCATTGGCCATACTCTTGGTAGAGCAGACTCTTCCAAGTACTTCTAGAACCTCAAATATTATCATAAAATTTATTCAATTATTGAATGAAGTAAGAGGTTATGTTTTTGAAAACATTAACAAAATACTACAGATAATTAGATAGACATGGGAGGTCAGTAGGATCATACGTAATCTTTCACAAAGGATTACATTTTTTTCTGAATATTTGCGAAGGGATTTGTAGCATGAATAATCCTTCTATAAAAAAGAGCTAAATACTTTCATTGCAAGATTCACTACTATAATTGATTATCAAATAAATAAACAAATGCTTCCCTTAAACAAAATAATAAATGAAATAAAGGAAGTTTGGAAAGAACGAATAAATATGTTGCAAGATGCAATTGTTTCTAGCAAAAAAATCAATTAAAGGAGAGGAGATGCTACTTTAAAACAATTTTTTGTTGTTAAGGAACTACAGGGCCCAAAATGTTTTAGAAATTCAACCATAATCACTAAAGGAGAACTTGATAGTCACTTGTCGACAATGAATACCTCATTAACTAATGACTTAGACAGTCTTGGAGAATTTTCTGATGAAGAATTGAAACAATGGCTTGTTACATTTGTTAATGACAACGAAGACCACTTCTCATTCATCGACCAAGTCTAGTTGGAGTGCAAAGAAGTACAAGATATTTCATTCTTTGAGTTAAGAAAGAAATAGTCATCCTGCCAATCAAAGAGTATATTAATGAGTGGGTCAAGAAAACCTTGGTACAAATTGCAAACCCAGAATAGCGACCAAAGATGATTGAAAATGAGTTTGAAGAAACAATTTTTATAAAGGAAGATACATAGAAACAACAAAGAAACTAGAGAAATAGAAAAATTCCTTCTTGGTAAGTACTCCAACAAGCATTGCATTTTCTTTTTCTCTTCTTTTCTTTCCTCACTTGGTAATACCTTAAAATTGTTTGTTCTATGTTTTTTCAAAACCTAACAGCCCTTTCTAACTATCTTTTTTTCTTTGTTCCAGGTCTTTCTTCTATTTTATGGTCCACAACTATCTTTTTTTCTTTGTTCCAGGTCTTTCTTCTATTTTATGGTCCACAGGAACCCCGATCCTAGTCCATTTGGACAAACTCCTTCACTTTTTACAAACCTTATTTAAAAGACAATTGCATATTTTTTAAGCTTGTTGAAGAACTATTTTGTCATTTACATAGATTATTGAAAATAAAATTGTATATGCTTTTTACCTTTCCAAGGTATTGTTTTGGCATACATAGCTACTAATTTTCTAGACGTTGAGTTTCAAACAAATTTTTCACATTTGTGTTCACTCTTTATCATTTTTTAATAAAATATATTGTTTTATTCATATGTGGTTGTTGAATTTCATTTCTCCCAATGATATGTTTACCTCTATGTTATGATTAGTAAATTTTGCATCATATTGTGAAAACTCAATAGAATAGTGTATGGTCCTTTCTCGGGCCTTTTTTTCCTTGTCTATTTTTTCTTAAGCAATCTGTTCGATTGTCATCTTTTGTTTTAATTCTGAATACCATCAGAATTTATCTTTTTGGATTTAATTGTCTTAAAAAATGCAACAGGATTAATTTTGCTTAGCTTCTTTTCAAGATGGGTTGAACATTAACAATACTCATTAAACATTGTCTAGTGCATCAACACTTTCCATGTACATTGTTTTATTTTCCATTCTTCTGCTTTACAAAAGCAGTTTTACTTTCAAGTTCAAAGTTTCATAATTTATCTTCTTTTGGATTGTCCTTCATCTCTTCAATCGTTTGCATACTTCCTTTTACTAAGTTCTATGCCAAATGTTTTTACTTGTTTTTATATAATAAACATTGTTACTTAAAATAAATTCAAATCAACAATATTTTTTAAGTTGAACTTATGCATAAAAGCATTTTGTTCACTTTATATACTTATTTTTTATAATAAACATTTTGTTCACTTTATATACTTATTTTTTATAATAAACAAAGTGTGGTAGGATGAGTGATATGAATTATATGCTCAAGGGTTCAAATTATAATAAGTGTTGGTTGTGCGGGGCATATGCTTGTGCAAATGTCCAGAAGATATATATGTGCACATTTTACATTTCTTCCTCTACATATTTACTTCCACATACTTCCTTTTACTAAGTTTTATGTCAGATGTTTTTACTTTTTTTTCATTATAAACATTATTACTTAAAATAAATTCAGCTCAAAAATATTTTTTAAGTTAAACATATGCATAAAAGTATTTTTTTCACTTTATATATTTATTTTTTAAAATAAACAAAGTGCAGGAGGATGAGTGATATGAATTATCCACATAAGGGTTAAAATTAGACTAAGAGTTGGTTGTGTGGAGCATATGCCTGTGCGGACGTCTGGAAGATATATCTATGCACATGTTACATTGCTTCCTCTACATATTTACTTCCATATACTTCATTTCACTAACTTCTATGCCATATGTTTTTACTTGTTTTTTATAATAAAAATTGTTACTTAAAATAAATTCAACTCAACAACATTTTTTAAGTTAAACATGTGCATAAAAGCATTTTGTTCACTTTATATAATTATTGTTTTACAATAAACAAACGGGAGTGTGGTTGGATTAGTGATATGAATTATATGGACAAGGGTTCAAATTAGACTAAGTGTTGGTTGTGCAGGGCATATTCCTATGCGAACGTTCAGAATATATATCTGTGTCGAAAACATATATGTGCAGAAGATATATACGTTTAACAATATTTTTTAAGTTATTTTTTGTTGATTATCAACTTTTATAGGTTGTTATGGCAACATTCAATGCCAACATCAAAGAAACTGACATGTTTTAGTTAAACATATGCATAAAGGAATTGTGTTCACTTTATATACTTTTTTTGTATAAGCATTGTTACTCAAAATAAATTCAACTAATTATCGACAATTAGTTGTGGAAACTTAGAAAATGAAATTATCATAAATTAGTTAGTTATTATGAAAATTGCATTGTCGAAAAAAAATTGTTCTATGAAACTATTGGAAGTACGGAGTTGTGAAGTGTCGGAGTGTGGGAGGATGATTGATATGAAGTATCTACACAAGGGTTCAAATTAGACTAAGTGTTGGTTGTGTGGGGAATATGCTTGTGCGAACATCCAAAAGATATATTTGTGCACATGTTACATTTCTTCATATACATCTTTACTTCCACGTACTTCTTTTTACTAAGTCCTATTGCAGATTATTTTACTTGTTTTTCATAACAAATATTGTTACTTACAACAAATTCAACTCAACAATATTGTTTAAGTTAATCATATGCATAAAATCATTTTGTTCACTTTATATACTTATTTTTTATAATAAACAAAGTGCGAGAGTGTGGGAGGATGAGTGATATGAATTATCCGCACAACGATTCAAATTAGATTAAGTGTTGGTTGTGAGAAGAATATGCTTGTGTAGACGTCTGGATGATATATTTGTGCACATGTTACATTGCTTCCTCTGCATCTTTACTTTTGCATACTTACTCTTACTAAGTTCTATTCCAGATGTTTTTATTTATTTTTTATAAGAAACATTGTCAGTTAAAATAAATTCAACTCAACAATATTTTTTAAGTTAAGCATATGCATAAAAACATTTTGTTCACTTTATACACTTATTTTTTAATACATGTATATACATAAAAACATGGAGATATCTAAAAAGTTAAGAGATTTTCGTGTTATTGTTTGTTGATTATCAATTTTTACAGGTTGTTGGGGCGACTTTCAATGTTAGCATAAAAATTGTCTTACCTTTTCATTTAGTTTTATTAAGTTTCACTATTCATCTCTTGTGTCAAGAACTCTACCCACTTTGCTTCCTGCAATTCTAATGTGAGAACACTTTACATTGGTTCCCGCCCATCCTAACCTCCAAACATTTTAAATTGCTTCCCACTTATGCTAACCTCCCCATTAAACATTTCACTTATTTACATTGCTTACCACATATGCTAACCTCCCCATTGAACACTTCACTTATTTACTAATTTTTACTCCACATTGAACACTTCACTTATTTACTAAGTTTTACTCCACATTGAACACTTTACCTTCTTTTTTTTCTTCCAAAGTTTTATGCTAAACGTTTTTACTCCAAACACTTTACATTTCTTCCTACATATGCTAACCTCCCCATTTAATATTTTTCTTATTCACTAAGTTTTACTCCACATTGAACACTTTACTTTTTTTCTTATTTTTACAAAGTTTTATGCTATTTTTCTTTTACTTTATTCTTATCATTGTCCTCTTTGCATAAACGATACTGTTATTTTTCTTTGTTGTATGAATAATCTTTTGACAAAGACTATTCATTACCTATGCATTTAGTTATATTAAGTTTCAATGTTCAACATACATTTCCCAACTAACTTGGTAGGGATTGTGTTGCCATGCAACCCTTTTTGTTTCTTAGCTTCATTGTTTATCAAATAATATTAAAGAAATGTTTGATTTGGGCATGTGAGAGCCTTGCTTGCATGCCAAACCATGGAAAATAAAATCTAACACTACAAAACTTTACCATTTTTGTGGAGATTTAGCTCAATGACAATCCTATGAAAATACCACCATAAGGTTTTAAAGGAGAACTTTATACAAACCACCCCTAAAAGTATATTTGAGGAAACTTTTATAAAAATTGCTCCCCAAAGTCCTTTAAATTTGAATTTAGCAATGGTTTTGTACAAACCACCACTAAACTCCAATATTAGGGACATTTTGGGGTGGTTTTTATAAAACCAACTTTAAATGTATCCTTAAGGATTGTTGTTATAGAGACACCCCTAAAAGTCCTTGAATTTTAAGGACATTGTGGGGTTGTTGAGTAAAATCATCTACTAAGATACTTTTGGGGCTATGTTTATACAAACATCCCCCAAACATCTTTGTGATTTCAGTTTTAGTGGTGATATAAAACAATTAATGTTTTAGCATTATCATGGGCCTCTGTGGACACAGTTTTTTTTATACTTAATGAACATCGCTTTCCTTTTCCTTCTTGCAAACAATATTTCTTGATTATATGATAAAATGCTACCAAAACAATATTAAAAGGAGATGATATAAGCTTCTATGATTATCTTTTTTTTGCGAATATGGGATGAGAAGTAACACGTTGCCTAGGCTTGTTTGGTTTTTGGGTACTAATAATGGCTGTAGAATTACTACTCCAAAATGCTATATCCTGCCACATCAAACTAGAGTTTGTTGTATAACAATGCAACTTGCTACAAAATGTAATTATATCCTGCACTAGAACACTCTATAGTTTGTTTTAGAACACTACAACTATTTGCACTAGAATGCTACAAGTTGTTGTGTGGGCCATACTAGCTAATGAATATGTATTGCATAACCCTTGAGTTGGTTGTTGTATAACAACAAGAAGGCACAATATAACCCTTGGAATGATGCTACAAAATAAACCACAACTACTATAGAATGTGGTTCCACTCATTTTGGCATGTGACTGCGAGATGTTGAAAAATAGCAATGCGTGAAATGTATGGGAAAATCTTAAAAAATCCCATATTTTAGAACCAACCAACAAGATTCTTAATATTTTGCTTCCCGTGATTATTAAAAGTATGGGGATCAAAGAAAGTTGTATAAATTATCAACACTTTATCGAGTTTTTTTAATTTATAATTTTGTTAGGTTATTATAATTATTAAGAACTATTTATACTATATGTTTTATTACTATTTTCCAAGGAAATACTCATGGGGAAACCCAATGGATGCTAATTCCCCACATTCTTATATGACATCCTATATTGTACACCCATTGACATATACTAGTTCACCTTACCCATGGGGATTCAAACTGAACACTTGTTGTTATGGAACTATCCAATTATTTCCAATAACATTGACAACAATCGGTTGAACTAAACCCTTGTGTTTATAGTTATCTATACACAACCAATTTATTATAGAATTTTTTTTATAGGATTGTTTAGTATTTTTCCATATGTTCCATGTATTTCTACTTGTTAGCATCTTTCAATCACATGCCAAAAGGAGTGAAACCACATCCCCCAATAGTCGTGGTGGGTTCTGCAGTAACCTAAAGGATTTTATAACACATTTTCATCAACTAGCATGCACCCCCCAAAAAACTCTTCATATTGAAACTATTTGTAGTGTATTTGTAGTGTTCTGCAACAAATTATAGAGTGCTTTGTTGTAGGCTATAATGTTTTATAATAGGTTGTAGTTTTTTTCAACAAATTGTGTAGTGTTCTTAGGAAACTTGTATCAATATGTAGTATGCTATGGAATTATGCAATAAAACTTATATGACCAACATTAATACTTAAAAACCAAACAAGACTTGGTAACTTGTCATTTCTCATCCCATATTTTCACTAAACCATGAAAATAAAGAAACATAGTTAGAATTACATAATTATCTTTGAGTCTTGTTCTGGAAACAATTGATCATATAATCAGGTAATATTATTGGGAAAAATGGAAAACAAAAAGGTACATTAATAGGAATAAAAAGGTGTCCAAAATGGAGGCCCATCATAATGCTAGTATTGGAACATCAATAATTGATGGTTAATCACACATATCCTGGGTTCAGTTGATCAAGAGGCTGACCTACATATGGATATAGTCAGTCGAGCGATCGACCAACACACCACATTAGTCGGTCAGGTAATTGATGTTCCTATCGGTCGAAAAATCAACCAGTAGTCAAAGATAGTTGGGTGATGGATTGACCAACCCTGCAATTGATTATGAGTTGAACATATAGTCGTTCGGATTGACACCTGTCGATCCAACTTGATAGAGTGGAATTTATGGAGTAAACTCTAACCACCGATGATTATATGTGGATAATATCTTCCAGATTATGTGGGTATCAGTTAGATCTTGAGACTATAAAATAATACCCCTTGGGTCATTACCTAACAATGAAATGTGAATTTATATTACACAATATATCATGTAGATCAAGATGTGAAATATGCAGTATGATGTTCTAATCATAGTACTCAGTGCTTAAGTGTTGTAACAATGTGCTTAGATGCCACCCCCATTCTTTGAAAATTTTTGTCCCTCTTTGATTGTCTGCAATAATGTGTTCTTTGTTTCATATCGTGTTCCACTTTATTCCCCAACATGGTATCATAGTTGATGGTTTGAAAACCTTGACCTATTATCTGCAAACCTTATCGAGTCAGATCTGTTGTGTGATGTACTCTGTGCTGGTGGTTTGTTTATTGGAACTTATTGAAATAAGACTAGTCTATCTAGATATCGAATATGGATTCAAAGATCAATCCTATTATTCTAAATGGATAAAAATATGTAGTATGGGCTCCAGATATGGAAACACTTTTGAAAAGTAAAGGACTATGGAAGTGTACCAAGGTTGTGATCCTAGATTCAACAGATGATTTGAAAAAAAATGTTATTGATGGAAAGAAGGATGAGGCTGTAGGGGTCATCATGACCTACATCTCACAGGAAATTTGTTTTCATCTTAGTGGAATTGACATGCTACATTTTCTATTCTTTGAAATTTTTTGTCCCTCTTTGATTGTCTGCAATAATGTGTTCTTTGTTTCATATTGCGTTCCATTTTATTCCCCAACATGGTATCATAGTTGATGGTTTGAAAACCTTGACCTATTATCTGTAAAGCTTGCTGAGTCAGATCTATTATGTGATCGACTATGTGTTGGTGGTTTGTTTATTAGAACTTATTGAAATAAGACTAGTCTATATAGATATCAAATATGGCTTCAAAGATCGGTCCTATTATTCTAAATGGATAAAAATATGTAGTAGGGGCTCTAGATATGGAAACCCTGTTGAAAATTAAAGGACTGTGGCAGTGTACCAAGCTTGTGATCCTAGATCCAACAACTGCTTTGAAAAACAATTCTATTGATGGAAAGAAGGATGAGGCTGTAGGGGTCATCATGACCTACATATAAAAGGAACATTTTTTTCATCTCAGTGGAATTGACATGCTGCATATGGTCTGGAAGAAGCTAAAGAACCTGTTTGACTGAGTCGACAAAAGCCACATCATGCAGTTGGAGAAAGAGTTGATCTCTCTCTATCCTCATTCATTTGAAAGAGTGGAGGAATATTTGGTGTGTGATAAGGAAATCCAGTTGAATTTGAGTGAATGTGGAGAAAACTACAATAAGAAGGATGGAAAAAACATTAATTTAGTCCTAATAAATTTGATAAAACCATTTTATGTGTTTGTATCAACCTTCCACACCAACTGGCATGCATGCAAGAAAGATGGCAAGGAATAATACTTTGAATTGTTGTGTGAACTTTTGATTACTGATCAACATATATTGCTTGAAGAGGGCAAGCTTGGTGGTAAGCACCAGGCCCACTTTCTCAAGGGTAAGGGAAAGATGGATTCTATGAATAGAGTGCAAGCTTATGCTTCTACACAAAAACCTACATATAATGAGTAGGGACCCCAGAGACAACCACATTGAAGTCAAAATAAGAATACATGTCAGTACTGTGGAAATTTTGGACATGTCGAGAAGAATTTCTTCAAGAAGTGAGATGATTTAGAGGAGAAGATTAAGAGGCTTGAAGGAGATGTGTTGAATTTTCATTGACAACCTAATAATTTCACCTTCTAAGTTGAGACTTCTCAGGCCTTGATGTCTTTGAAAATGGAATTGATGATGACATTACTAGGTTGTACAAGTTTTAAAACTTTGGGTCATCATATTTTCCATCATTTTTTATTGCTCATAGCGATGACTTGAGAAAAATTTGGCATGAGCAGTTTGGTCATATA
>CBVK0100501630.1:0-11346 GCA_900067695.1 Picea abies | reverse complement strand
GGGTGTTGGAACCTCAAGTTCTGATGATTCATCCCACTCTTTCTGGAAAAAATAGGTCAATTACTCGCTTAGAAGATGGAGATAATTGATTGGGTGGTCGACTAGATAATCGACTGGCAGTTGGAGTCAGTCAATCAATAGATCTACCAACCGAGGAGTCCACTATGCAATTGATGACTAGATGGTCAAGTCAACTTGGTAAGTCGATTAGCCGACGCAACAATGCATATTTTTCGAGATCCATTCCAACCATCGACGATTTTATGTGGACATGATCTTCATAATTTCAAAGAAATTGTTTAGATCTAGAAACTATAAATAAAGGAACCTATGGGTTGATCTAATATGGTGAAGTGTGATTATTCAATGATGCATTGTGATTTTATGATCACACTGTGCCATACTTAAGTACTGTATCGGTGTCTTTAGACACCACCGATATTCTTTGAAGTTTATTTCTCTTTGTTTATACTTCATATTATGTTATTAGTCCTTTTAGTGTTACACCCAATCCCAAAAAATAAATTTCAAAAGTTGATTCTTAGAGTAAAGAACATTCCAGAGGAGGAAGATCAAGAATTGGAACCATCTCAAGATCTAGAACTAGAAGCTTGACTATCACAAAAACTCAATATAGAGGGATACATCAAAATGAAAAAAGTAACAATGTTGATTGATTATGGTAGTACCCATAATTTCATTAATTTCAAATTAACATAACTTCTCAATTGCTTTATATTTACAACACTATAGTTTCAAGTAATGATTGCAAATGGAGGTACCATAAATTGCTCAAGGAAGTTCCATAATATTAATTTGAATATGGGGGAGTATTTATTGGATATTCCTATGATTTCTATATAAACGGGTGGTTTTGATGTTGTATTAGGGGTCCAAATGTTATAATCATTGGGAAAAATGGCTCTTATTTTTCATGAACTTTTCATGATATTTTCCTCAAAAGGAAAGAAAATTGAACTAAGAGGTATCCAATGGAAACCCTATAAAGTGATATTCTCTAACAACATGAAAAAATTACTCAAAAGGGACACTGTGGTGTAATTGCACAATTGTGATCATTATTTGTTCAAACATATAGACCCTCTACTCTAGTGGATCTCCAAAATGTTATCAATAATCATTCCAAGGTATTTGGAGAGATACCTAAGGGTCTTCCACCTACTTGATATCATGACCATGCTATTCATTTGCAACCAAGAAGTGTACCACCAAAAATTAGGCCTTACAGATAGCCATATGCACAAAAGAATGATATTTAGAGTATAGTTCAAGAAATATTAGAGGATGGAATCATTCAACCTAGACAAAGTGCTTTCTCTTCATTAGTCGTGATGGTTCAAAAAAATTATGGTTCATGGCGTATGTGTCCAAATTATAGATAGCTCAACAAGATGATCATTAAAGATAACTTTCCTATTCTCGTCATTGATGAATTACTAGATGAATTGCAAGAACAAATTGTATTTACCAAGTTGGCTCCCTATTTTGGATATCATCAAATTAGAATGAGGAAAGAATAAATCCCCAAAATATATTTTAGAACACATGAAGTTCATTATGACTTTTTGGAAATACCATTTGGCCTTACTAATGCACCTTCAACATTTCAAAGATTGATGAAATCTATTTCCAAACCCTTCCTCAAAAAATATTACTTAGTATTTTTTTATGATATACTAATATACAATAGATATTGGGAAGAGAATGTACAACATGTTGACATGGTCTTAAAACTATTGGAAGAAAAAAAACTACATGCAAAGCCTTCCAAGTGTGTCTTTGGGGTTCAAGAAGTGGAATATTTGGTTCATACTATATCTCATGAAGGTGTCAAAGTGGACCCTAACGAAATTAAATCTAAGATGGATTCGCCAACACCAAAAAAAATTGATAATCTTAAATGAGTCTTAGGATTGACAGGTTGTTACCACAAGTTTTTTGATAATTATGGTCAGATAATAACACCCCTAACAATGTTATTAAAAAATGATATATTTTCTTGGACTCAAGGAGCAACCAAAGCTTTTGAAAAAATTAAGGATGCTATGTGTACAAATCTTATATCGACCATGTCTAACTTTACAAAAACCATTATTGTGGAGTGCACTACCTTAGGGAATGACATTGGTGTAATTTTAATGCAACAAGGAAGACCCCTTGTCTTTGAAAGCAACCAAATTAAAGGAAAAAACTTACTTAAACCCATTTATGAAAAATAAATGTTGGCCATATTACATGTAGTTAAGAAATAACGCCCTTACTTAATAGGAAGACAATTCAAGGTAAAAAGAGATTATGATAGTTTGAAGTAATTCTTGGAATAACAATTATCTTCAGAAGAGAAACAAAAATGGGTTACAAATATGATAGGTTATGAATTTGAAATTATTTACAAAAAATGAAAAAACAATATGGTGGAAAATGCACTTTCAAGGAAAGAAGAAGACACAGGGGCTTACTATGTGTTATTTCCATTCTAAAATCTGATTCGGTGGAAAAAGAAAGGATATGATGGAAGCAATATAAGAAGGTATGAAAGATCATTCAAAAACTATAAGAGGAGGTAAGTAAATTAGATAAATTTATGTGGAAGAATGATTATTTTGGTATGAGGATCGCCTATATTTTTGTGATAAGTCCCAAGTCAAAATAGAAGATCGTTTTGGAATTTCACACTTCTCCTATAGGAGGGAATTAAGGGTTCTTGACAACTTACCACATGGTCAAGAAGGATTTTTTCTGGGAAGGTCTTAAAACTGATGTTCAAAAGTTTGGCAATGAATGTGTGGTCTACCAATATAATAAGGGAGAGACAATCAAGACCATATCTCTCATACAACCAATATCCACACCGAGTAAATATTGGGAAAATGTTTTAGTGGATTTTATCATAGGTTTATGGAAGTCTAAATGAAATAATTGCATCATGGTAGTAGTAGATCATCTAAAAAATTATTCCTATTTTTTCTCTCTTTGTCATCCTTTTAAAGTAAGTACAATAGCCACAAATTTCATGTAAATAGTTCAAAATATACATGGAATCCCCAAGATTATTGTAAGTGATAAAGATCCAATTTTCATTGGAAATTTTTGGACTGAATTATTTTCTTGTTTAAGCACTCAATTGGCTCACAATTCCTCTTACCATCCTCAATCCAATGGGAAATTGAGATTGTGAATAAATGTATAGAAGGGTGTCCTTGTTTCTTTACATATAATAAATAGACACAATGGGTCATTAGGTTTCCCTTGGCAGAATGGTGGTACAAGAAATCCTTCCATACTTCATCAAAAATGTCCCCATTTATGTTACTTTATGGGTATCATTTTCCATCCATCACATCATGCTTGAGACGAAAAGAGAAGGTTCAAGTAGTGGAGGACCACATAGACAACCAACAAGAGGTTGTCAAAATATTAAAGGACAACTTGGTTTCAACACAAGTAGATCAACATCGCAAAAAAAAGGAATTTGAAGTGGAGGATTGAGTATTTCTGAGGTTACAACCATACAAATAGATTTCCCTCAGGAAACAAAAGAAGGAAAATAAATTAGCACCCAAGTATTATGGTCCTTATAAGGTGTTAGAAAGGATTGGATATATGGTTTACAAATTGGAGTTGCCTCTATTAGCACTTGGTAAATTGTTGGGATGAAGAGAACAATTTTCCAAGGTAACCTACAAACCAACTTTAGAACTGGAAGCTAGCCTTCCCAATCTAGAGAGGGATCTCTCTGAGATTTAGTCTCTCATATATAATAAATTTGGATTGACAGCTAGATTTAGATTCTTGAGAAAGTTTTTTCTATTTTCGCTGGCAAGGAAATATAGTACCTTTGGGCTATGGATTCAACCCCCTGAAAACAAGAGAAATCAATGACTGATAAGGGAAGATTTGAGAGGATAAAGGATAAATAGTTAATGTTCTTTCAGTTTCGATATCGTTGTGTATGGCGAAAGAAAGGAGAAACATAAAGCAACTCAGAGAACCATTAGAGATGAATTCTGACCTAGCTTAGAAGAAAACACAAAGTTTAAATGGTTGAGTTTAAAGCGCCATGAGATGAATTTTAAACCCTTTAAATGTTTCCAATTTAAACAAATGAAACATACATGAAGTTGCAGGAAACAAGAAGTACATACGAAGATAGGATCACAATACATCAAATCACCACCACCAGAATCTTTTCATCAAAAGATCCAGGACCTCTGCATTTATATTTCCATCAAATTCAGAAAATTACATTCAAGAGTGCCCTATCTACACTACTTTTCCAACCTGACCTACATCAAAAAGATCTAATATATAGAAAACTAATTCCCTCCTGGGCTGCTATGTTTGAACTACTTCCCCCTAGAATCCTGGATTCGGTTACTCTTCCCTTGGACAACCTTTTCAAAAAAATTTACTAAAAATAGAAACCTGACTGCTCCCAATCATAACATAATCGACATATTTGTTTCAATCATTTGGTCAAGAGTAATATTCATCCATCTGGTTGTGATAAATCATAGTTTCCTTCCAATGGGTTCCTGAGTAATCATGTGTACTACTAGAAACTTTGTCACCCTTGTATATCAAACTCTAGTTGTCATTGCGTGATCAACTTCTATAGTGTGTGCATGGCATGTTTGTGTAGCAGATGTCCATTCGTGGTCGCTCGTGCAACTCCAGGTGGTAGCAATGGTTGGGGACCATGCATCTCTTTCAAAACTTGCATGTGTTTCATTAATACCTTCACTTCTCATTAGGTAAGTTTACAGTGTCTATGCAATGAATATTCACTGCACAATTGTTGTGTCAGACTTCTTGTTAATGTAAGAAAGCAGGATATGTACAAAGAAAGATTCCATGCCATGACCCAAAAAGACAAAAATGGGGCTATCTTACTCATGCCTTCGGCATCACCTGCAACCTTAAATATCTTATTGTTTTTCTTAAAGACCAATTTTGTTTGCTCAAACTCTTCACCTGTCTCAACAAAACCGTGTTTCTTTTTAGTTTTGATTGAGCACCGGAGAGAGTTGTGCATGCATTATCAATAGTTGGTCTACACTCTTTGAAATGTTCTGTAATATTTTCCTCTGACATCCTTTGTTCCTCCCTAAGTTCAATGATTACATCGTTGGCCTCTCCGAGCTATTTTTTAAGCCAACTTACATTCCTTTCTCTCATTGTGGGTGAGGTAGGGGGTAACTGACCTACTCGACTCTGCGACGTTGGTGTTTCGATATTCCTTTCTACCACCTGTCTTATTAAATCTTCGTTATATTGATAAAATTGGGCAATAACGTGTTGCGCTTTCTTCCGTTGTTGCTTCATTTCCTGGGCATTTGCATTCTCTTCTCCTAACTCCTCCTATCTTTCATCAATTCCCTCGTTTTCACCTTCAACAAGATCTAGTTGAATGGTGCACACGGAAAATCTCTTGGAAGAGGACTTGGTGCACGGTTTACTGGGAGCATGGATCTCCTCATTTTTATTAGTCAACCTTGACCTTCTTTTCTTCTAGGATGTTGGTTGATGGGACTATGAGTCTTCTGTTTCTTTCCCTTTTATTTTTCCAGTATACCTTCCTTTCTCTCCTATGAACTGTGAAGTGTTTTTTCCTCTGCAGATAGAGGAATATCTCCTTTGGGGTCTCTGGGGATGTTAGCCGAAATCAAAAAATAATCCCAATACTTGTTCAAATGTCTCAATTATTCAACCACTAACATTTTAATTAATGAAAAATGGAAAAATGTCTCAATTATTCAACCACTAACATTTTAATTAATGAAAAATGGAACATATTGTTCCTTGGCTAATCATCCTTGGCCTAGACATTGTTCGCCATCTTTCCTGGGCTCCAACACAAGAAAAACGTTAATTTTAATGGATTTTCCCTGTGAAGTGCATCGTTAACCTGAAGTGATATGGATAAACCCTGTCGAACCTTCCTTCACAGGTAAAATATCTTCTTATTATCTTAAGAAGTTTCTCGAAAGGCTCCAGAAGATACTGACTTGGAATGTCGGCTCCAATTTTCCAATTTCGACATTTAGGCTTGATGAAGTCCATAGAACATGAAATTTCCAAAGGCATGCCTTTAAACTATTTTTATCTGCGCGAAGGGACCTCTATCAAGGCATGCCTTTAAACTATTTTTATCTGCGCGAAGGGACCTCTATCGCAACTGAAAAATTTTCCTCCGTCACTCAGAAAGTGATTCTTTCAATTGTCACGTTGACCCCGGTAAAATTGAGGGTGAATTGCGTAGCCAGTTTTGTATTATATCCTTTGATCCTTTAGCAGAAACACATACATTTGGCTTGTTCAAAAGAGACCCTAATTGTCGGGTCTTCGTTTATTAACTCTAGATCATGAGGTTCAAACCTCGAATCTCTGTCACTTCTCACCTTCTTTCTTATGCTTTGGGAAACTTCCATGATGATGGTATATATTTATTTCACGCACGCGATGATGAATTGTGATACCCTCTCTACACGAAAAATAAGAATGACAAACTTTGTAGAGACTACAAGAAAAGGAAGTAACAAGAATATTTGCACGAAAAATTAAATAAGACAAAAAAATTCTTGGCACGACAGTAAAGCGCGACGGAACCTTTTGGTGCAGTGGGGAAACTCGACGCGGTAGAAAAAAAAAACGAGAAACTTGACGTGGTAGGGAATTGTGACAGAAAATTACAGCATGGTGAGGAAACTAGGAACAGTAGAAAACAACACTGGGATATTGGGCGCAAGACAAAAATTTCGGTGCAGTGGGAAAACTCAGCACAACAACAAGAAATTTAGAAGGAAGAAGGTTGACTGTGAGGAGAAACAATTCATCCAAAAATATAGTTTGCAACAAGCTCCAAAATAATTTAAGAAATGGTTGAACACAATGGAGGAGATGCAACAAAATCAACACAACAGACTTACGTAACAACTGGCAGCAAATAACATTTATGTAGCGAAGCGCTCTAGATCTTTCTAAAAAAACTACGGATGATGCACAAACTCTGAAAGTGAAGGAGAGGAATGAAGGGTGACCCGTATTTATACTTGAATGGATACGAAATGAAATAATGGAAAAGGAGAGTAAATCCATGGTGGTGAGAAGTTAGAAAGCAGGTTGAATATTTGCGCAGCAAAATCGTGCAACAGGTACACTTTGAAGTGTGCAAAGTAAAAATGATAGGAGGTGCCATGATTGTTTACTTTTTTTACTTCATGATTAGGGAATGATGCTTATAATATCTTTCGACATGATATTTATCCTTGTTGGCAGAGGGGCAGACCCATGGTTCAACACTACAACAACACACCAACAAAACCCTAACTATCGGACCTTTCGGCAACACCTGCGAAGCAGTTGAAGTCTCACCCAAGGTAGAGGCAGGGGTGGTTGTAGGACTCAGGTGTCAAAAAGGACCCAAAAAGGGGCCAAGATCCCACGATCTCTGCTTCATCTTGCGCTCCACCTTCGACAAGCTGTTGAAGTCCCAAAATAGGTCAAACTTGACCAAGGATATCCCAAAACTTGGTCAAGGGCCAAAAGGCCCCCAACAGTCACCTATGACTCGTCTCAAGTCACTCTGGTATGACTAGTTCTACTTCAAATTCCTCGATATTGGATTGAGATACTTCAACTTGTTGTTGTGCTACGACCTCCTATTCAACAAAATCTTGGATGACTACATCATTGATAGGTCCCTCTAGATGTTTTTCAGTTGTAGTGACAACATCCTCTAGCTCTGCTCCTTGGCCTTCTACCTCTGTAAACAATTGATAGGCCTTATCTTGTACATGTTGGAGCCTCTGAGTTACTTCCATAACTCTGCTCTGGATAGTATGGATCTGCTACTGGGCGGTCCACTATTCTTGGGAGCACTTCATTCTTTCCACACCTGATAGGGAATTTAGTTGCGCCTGTATATTTTCGTCTTGATACTTTTCCTCTTGGAGCTACGACTCCAGTGCCTTCAATTCTAGGTTCTCTGTGAGTTGTTCATAGGTCTGGGAACTGTGATCAGTGAGTTGCTTACATTCCAGGGTAAGAGCCTTTAGTATTTCAACTGCGCTCTAGGCGGTTGCTTCTCTTTGGTCTCTTACATCTTGTGGGGTCTCAGGTACAGTGCTTTGGTCTCTTACATCTTGTGGGGTCTCAGGTACAGTGCGTAGCTCCAAATATTCTATGCATTGTTGTAGCTGCTGGATGGCTTCTGCAAGCTGGTTCACCTGTTGTGTAACTCGGTCTTCTGCCTTGATTTCTAAGACTATCACAGAGTGAAGTGCTCTATTGATTGCTTCTTTTACTTTGAGTTTCTCTGCGAGTAACTGTTCCTTTTCTTGTTGTAGCTGTGTTTTTTCTTCATCAAACTTCACTTGGAGAGAAAGCTTTTCCTGTTCTGCAGCACTGTGTTGCTCTACAAGTACTCCTTGTACTTGTGTCAAATCCTGGGTGGCTTGCTCTATTTCTTCCTGTGCTCGTCGAAGGTGAGATTCGACTGTATCATCTAGGCAGTGGAGTTGAGCTGGCTCATCTCCCAATTATGGTTCTCCCAGTGTAGTGGAGACTGGGCGGCTGGACTGTAGGGCCTGTTGTACCCCTCGGAGTTCAGCCTCAATTCGATCATACATATCCTCTTGATTTTCTTCTTTTTTCTCTATTATTTCTAGCGAAGCATCTTGCAGGGCTTCTATGAGGAAGTTGAATTCATCAGAGGTGAGGACGGTCTACATCTTGGTCATGGTGTCCTTCAATTTATTCCGAGAGGAAGGTTTCAAAGGTGAACCTTTCCTCTTCTTCAGGGGATAAACCTCATCTCCTTTCTTCTATTCGACTTCTTTGTCATTCAACTCTTCTCCATCATCTCCTCATTCTAGTGATATGGAAGAAGTTTTCACGGATGCTCTGTCTAATTCTTGGACCTCTTCAGTCTTCTTTGTCTTGCTAGGTCCGGGTGTATCCTATGAATTTTCTGGGATATCGATGTCATATATCTCTGCAGGGTTTGCTGGGATAAGGAGTTTCATTGACTAGTCCTTAGTGATCTCCTCCAAGTCCTCCTTCGTCATGTTGTAGTAGGATTGAAGTTGTTGCTTATGGTCATCGACGTTGTTATGTAAATAAAATGTCGATATGTGTTGAACTTCATCAAAGGCCTGAACCGATGTAGAGTGTTCAGAGTCATGCGAGGCTCGGACTATATGGATATCTTCAGCTGATTGTAGTAGGTATGAAAAAAAACATTTGACTACCACTGTTTATTCATATCGCTTGAATACCACATTGTACTGAACTTCACGGCTAGTGGTTCAAATTGCTCGATGTCCGGGAAGGTCGTACCTTCTAGCATCTCCCAGGAAATAAAATCTATAAGGATCAAGAGCCAGTACCTTCTAGCATCTCCCAGGAAATAAAATCTATAAGGATCAAGAGCCAGCTGAAATGAAATTCATATCCTTGATCTTATTCTTCTCTGCAGTCGAGTTCCAACTGGTTCACCAGGTACTTCGCCCAGTTCATCTGAAGGCCTTCCAAGCACTTCCCTACGAGGTCGACTACAAAACCAATATCTTGGGTAGGTCGGTTCTTTCATACTAAATTCCCTGCAATCAACTGATAGGCGAGGCGCACTACGCCACTCTGGATAGAATCTACTATGTAGCCTTGCGTTCCCTTCTCGACATCGCCATAAGTGTCCTTGATATTTTGTGCTAGAGCGTGATCCATGGCTTTTCTGGGGTAAAACTCGTGTGGATAAGGTCCTTGCATACTCAACCCTATGATCCAATTGATCAGCGTTAGATCAACTGTTATACGACATTTTAGCCAAAAATAGCCCCCATGGTAATAAGAAAGAAGCAGCTTGACACAGGAATTGAATTCCTGGTGTCTACCAAAGTGGGGAATCTCCATGACGTTCAACAGGGTGGACTACGTGAGGTTCATAGTCCATGACTCAGGGATTATCTTCAAATTCTTCCCCTTAGTTCTGGTCAGGTACTTATGTGGGGTGAGCATGTTATAGAATTTGTGATCTCCGAGGTTGAAGTCGCTAAACTTCAATGATGCAATCTTATCTTGGTCTGCTCAAACTGTGCATATCCCCTTCAGGCTATACATCGTAACCAAGGTGTATTATAAATCTCTGGGAACGCTATCTCGATTTACTACGTCGCTCAATGGTGGTATATAGGCGGGTAATATGGTCGGGATCAATTTGGCATTCGCTATATCATCCTTGTTCTTGGTTTTCTTTTCATTTGATGGTTGAGATGGTATGGCTCCGTGAGTAGTTGACGAATGGGCTGGAAATCCTCTCCTCGATGATGCTTGTACACCTGTAGACATCAACATGAATCTTTCAGTCATGAGGTCGATTAGAACTTCTTCAACAACTTTCTCTGCAACGCTCAACTTGTCTGACATACACACTCAAGGTTAACAATCTCAGGTTCAAGGAGTAACTTAGACACAGTAATGGGATAGAGAGAAAGAGTGTGAAGATCACTATATAAAATCAACTTAGTCTGCGGGCTCAAACTCTCGATTGGCAAAAGTGTTCTCAGTGCATGGCATGATGAGATAAATAGGTAACTCGACAACGAATCTCTTGCAACAAGTTAGAAGCCTTCATTAATTATGTTATGTCCGTTATGGCATGGTCCCAACGGTCGGATAGTAATTTGTCTGTCCATAAATGTCTTTCTACCCATTTGAAGCGTTGGTCTAATGGTTATAATGTCCCCAATGGCTATATCGCTTCTCCATGGAGAAGTTCCATATGTCATTGTTCTGATATCCCGACGAAGCTCCAATTTTGCAAATTTTTCTTCTGCGAGGTTCCCTCTAAAACCTTCTGCAACTTGTCAATCTTAGCTCTCTTCTTACTTAGATTTCTATCCTTCTTCCCAGTGAGCTTCGTCTCAGTATGTCATTTTTCGTTCTGATTCTTACCTTCTTTTGGCATAGTTACTTCGCGTTGTTGAGATTCTTTCCTAAGATTCGAGAGTGATCCTTCTTCTTTAGCTGGAATAGGTACTTCAATATTATGTGGGTCTTCTAGTGTTCTTTCAAATTCAACATCCGAGTCTGTGGTGTTAAATAGCTTCGATCTATTCTTCTATTCTTCAATCAAGTGTGTGATCCTTATAGTCATGAATTCTTTTAACTCTTGCTTCTAATGTTCTAAAACTTCTTCTTCTTCTTTCCTTCTGGCCTGATCTCTTTCAATCCAAGGTTTTCCTAGTAGCATATTAAATGGGGCAATGTTCTCAATAAATTTAATAATCTCAAAATCTTCCTCTGTCGAAGTTCCATTGGCATTCA
>CBVK0100501599.1:0-12471 GCA_900067695.1 Picea abies | reverse complement strand
ATTGGAATTGTTAGTTGTGTCTTCTTGTGTAATACCAAGACAAATTTATGGTGGGGTGATTGGAAGCCAATTTTCTCTTTAAACATGGGTAACTTATGGAATTGACAAAGAGATTCCTTGAGGAAAGATAAACCCATTGAAAATGTAGAAGAAAAAAGAGAAATGGAAAATTTGTGTATGTCAAAGCGTAGGCTTTCATAAGAGGGAAATCCAATTTATAGAGGAATAGATTCCTTTTTTGTTTCTCCTCCAACACCAAGTGTAGGAGTTTAGTAGAGACCAATCCAATTAGTATCTCATCAAGAAAACTTGTTGTGGATGACCAGAAGACAAAGGATTTTCTTGGAGTTGATTATATAATGGATGAAATTAGAGAGGGAACTAGTGCATGTTGAATTTCTTACTCCAACACCTGGGTACTTTCTTATCTAGTGATTTCCTTACTACAATCATATTAGCAGCTCACAAAACAATAATACACTACTGAAATATTCAACTGAATATCATGCAGTGAAAGCATAAACTAGGAATCCAAATCAAGCACACATGCACACCATAATTTTGGGTAAATACCCCTAGAAAAACCCCAGAGGGAAAACTAGTGTTGAGAATGATTTTTTTGCACTTAAAATTAGGGCTCCCTTAACATGGATAATGGCTCACTGAGAGAAATACAGCTGTAAACTAACCTGGAAAGGTTTGACCTACTATATGACCAATTTTGGCACATTTTTCTAGGTATATGTGAATTTCCCTTCTGTGACCCACATATGTCCATGACTTTCCCTACTATGACCCACAAATGTGTATGGAAAGCTTCGTACAATCCAACACTCTCATTTGGCTTCCTTCTATTGAAACTCACATGTGTATACCTTTTTTCTCTCTTCTCCTTGACCTGTATTATCTCTAGATGAAATTCCTTCTTCACATATCCAATATCTTGAACCACAGTCCTTTGTGATCCAATACTCTTTGTGTCGACTCTCTCAACACAATTCCTGTCAAGTTTATTTCTCCATCACCCTAGCCTTGATTTTATAATTGTGAGTTGCAATCTATTTCTAATCTCAAAATTGATCTATGATTGAGATTACTTCTCACACTCGTGAATCGAGATTTGTATTACATGTTGCATGCTAAGTACCTTTATCATGTTTCATAAATAACTCAATTAACTAATTACATAATTAATTAATAAAATAAAATGACTTTAATAATTCCTTTAACTAAATTAAATTCAAGAGTAGAATGTCAATTGGGTTTAGCCTGAGTGGTCTATGTTGAGGGGTGTACTTTTCCCCCACCCAGGTTCAATTCCCGCAAGAAACATGTTGAGATATTAGATGAGAAATCTATCGAAAAAAAACTCAAATTTCTACAAAATATGGTTTACCTTAGTTATCATCCTCAAAATGGGGGGAAGTGCTCGGTGGGTTTCCCTAGGCTCTATTCCAAGTAAAAAAATAAATAAATTCAAGAGTAGAAGTATTTGGACAATTTCCACATGTCTATAAAAATAGACCTATGCATAAATACCTATATGATGCTACCACTAACATTAACACTCCCTCTTAGAAAGGAAGGTATTATGCACCACTCCAAGTCTGTCTATGAAGAATACAAACTTCCCTTTCTCCAAAGGCTTGGTCAGAATATCTGCAACCTACTCATATGTGGAAATAAACTGAATATTCACTTCTCCTTTATGGATCATACCATGAATGAAGTGATATATGATCTCAATATGCTTGGACCTGTTATGGAATACTGGATTCTCAGATATTTGATACAACTCTTATTATCGTAGTATATCATCGTAGGTTCCAACTCCTGACCAAATAAACCTGTAAGAAATTTGCAAAGACAAATGTCTTCAAAGCTATCCATACTTGTTTCATATAATCTACCTCTGCTAAACTGAGTGCTGCAAAATTTTTCTTCCTGTTGAACTAAGTAATCACTGTTGATACCAAGATGAAGCAACACCCCGAGGTGATCTTTCTGTCTATTTCACTTATTTCCCAATCTGAGTCTATATATCCCTACAACTCTACTCCATATCCTCCAAGATATCTCAACCCATACTCCATTGTACCTCTCAAGTACAAATTTTTCTTCCTGTTGAACTAAGTAATCACTGTTGATACCAAGATGAAGCAACACCCCGAGGTGATCTTTCTGTCTATTTCACTTATTTCCCAATCTGAGTCTATATATCCCTACAACTCTACTCCATATCCTCCAAGATATCTCAACCCATACTCCATTGTACCTCTCAAGTACTTGAGAACATGCTTTGTTGCGATCCAATGCACCTTCCTTGGATCTACCATGAACTGACTCAAGGTGTTCACAGAAAAACAAATATCTTGTTTGGTGTTGACCATATACATCAAGGACCCTACCAATTGACTCTATATCCTAGGATCTACCAACACTCAACATAAAGTGTCAATATTCTTCATATTGGTAATCATAGTTTCATCCATATGTTTACAATCCTCCATCCTGAATCTCCTCAATATGTTTTTTGCAATAATTCCCTTTTCCAAGGAAGATCTCTCACGATAGGTACCAACACTCAACATAAAGTGTCAATATTCTTCATATTGGTAATCATAGTTGCATCCATATGTTTACAATCCTCCATCCTGAATCTCCTCAATATGTTTTTTGCAATAATTCCCTTTTCCAAGGAAGATCTCTCACGATACCTGCCATAACTCTAACCTCAATAAATAATGCATCAAGCCAATGTCCTTCATCTCGAACAAATTAGAAAAATATTATTTGCACCCTAAAATAATATCCTCTGCACCTATGAGAATTAAATCATCAACGTACAAAACCAATATGAGAGGATCTTGTCCAAAACGTATTGTTGTAGTCTAGGGTAAAGTAGGGAGAGTTATCAGTAGTCCTTACATAAGAAGAATGGAAGATACACACATATAGATATACAAAAATACATACATAAGTAGTGAGAGACCAAATATATGTATTTATTAAAGGATATAGCAATGCAATACAATGTATACAATCTCTCACATAGAGCTATCAAATTCTCTATGTGATTCTCTATTTATATTCCTATCTATATAGTTTCCAGGAATTTGTAACTACTTAAATTTCTGAGTCGGTCGGTTAGCATATACTTCGACCGACTTACATTTCATACTACTACAATCGACCAACTATTTCTAGTCGACTGGTGGGTCTAGTCGGTAGAGTCGATTAGCTCCTACAACATATCCCCCTACCTAAAATCCTTGATCATCTCGAACAAGAGGGGATTATCAAAAAAAAACTTTACACAACTTGATTACAATATTGAGAAGTAGAAGACGAAATGAGGAATAAAATTTAAAGTGGAAGGAGAAAAAATTTTCCATGTGCATGACCGACTTAAGGCACTGCATCCGACCAATCTTCTTCGCCTAGAATTACACCACTAGTGGAGTCGACTGCGTCTTCTTTTCTTTGGAACTAATGTGTTGGTCATAATTATATGCTTGTTGGGTCGAAGATGTTGTCTTCTTGTAGCAGGACATTCCCTTAGTGTCGCTTATGAATTGACTTAAGTCCTTATTTTGAGAGAATCTTTGGTTTTGAGTCCACAGTCATTTCTTCTCACACAAAAGTGTTACTTGAAATGATTTTTTGACATTTTATTTCCATGCTCTATTCAAGTAACCTAAACTGGAATGTGGATTCTTTCACCATTATTGGGATTATTTTCAAATCTGTATTTCTTCTAAGATTTGATCAGGTGAAGCCGCAAGGGAGCATTCATTCCTTTATGAGATGAAAAATTTCTTCTTCTAACATATGTGACCAAGTTGGCTGATCTGTTTCTGATTTCTAAAGTTTTGGTTCCAGGGGGTCATCATCTGCTAAATTCTTTGACCCCATGGTATATATTTTATAGCTTAACTCTTTTCCAAGTGGGTAATATTCCTTCTTGAGCTCTATTATATAGATTTGTAATATGGAAGGTGATCTGAGTGATGCAGAAATATTTTGTACATGATTCAATCTCTCAAGATATGGAAGTGGAGGGTTGATGATGGTCGTTGTCCTTTATGATCAAATCAACTATCAATGGTGTGAGTGTAGCTTCTTTGTTTTACACATACAAATCCTTGTTGTCTTTCGAATAGATATTGTTTTTCCCAATCGGACGATTAGTGAGAGTGTGATTTGTAGTTATGATTTTTAAATAATTAGAGAAATGCATGCGAGTGGACATCTATGTCAATGCTGAGTTGGAACTCGTGTGAACCCCATTAGATAATATGCATGGTGGTTCCCAAATACATGTTCATACATGTCAGGAAAATATGGGGATTGATGTGGGATGATCTTTTGCATTGGTCAATAATATGTTTGTTATTCTTGTTGGTCCTTTCTAACATGAATGAATGCACCTTCTGTAGGATCCTTGATGTTTCATTGGTTGGTATTTTCCTGAGCTCAAACGATGATATCTCCACTATTAGTGCACAGTCGATATATGGGTCATCTGACTGTTATTCTTAAATCGTCGTTATTTGTTTTGTCAGTGCAACTTAGTCGATGTTCCTCGTGACTTATGTGCTCGTCCAATTTTCTATTCCTTACTCTATATAGATGATATTGATAGTTCCTACGCTTGCTTGATCCCCACTCTCTTGACATCAATATGTCTTGATCACTTGATTGTATTTTCATTAATATTTTCCTTAGTTTAGGTGATGGAGTAGTATGTCAATCATGTCTTCTCCTTATTTGTCTTGGGATCAACCAAGGACTTATTTCTCTTTCCATCGTCATTCTTTATTTCTTTCTCTTTGATTTTTTGATGGGTATTTAATACTTAATTTTTCTTATATGGTTTTCTCAACCTGATAAAAAAAAAATTATAATTGAAAACTAAGAAGGGTTTATTTTCATAAGTACATGATTAGTCGATATTGTTCTAACTTCGACCATAATTTTGGATTTACATCCCTGTTGGAATTTCCCTACTAAATTTTGACAACATGGTTCTTGTCCTTCAAGGGTAATACTTTTTTAGAGGGGCACCATTAATTAATTTTTTAAATGGGTTCTCCAATAGTGTTATGATTTGGATTGCTTAGGTTGGTCGAATATCTTCGACAACATACGAACCAAGCCATGTTGTATCTAGTTTTCTTGGTTTACCTTTTATACGACTGTCATACATCAAAACTAAATCTCCATTTTTATATCTTTTTTCTTTATATGTCAGTAATGCCATGAATTTTGTTGTTTCTTTTGGACCTCTTGATGATGCATTGTGATTAGTCTTCCTTCCTCTAGCTTGTTCAATTGATACAATCACTCGTGCATACTTTTACTGTTGTCAAATTTTGCTACAGTTGCAACCCTGTCAGATTTGGTCTAGAAGTGCAAGAGAATAAGAACTTATTTTTCATCGATGAGATTGAATGGAATCTGACCTGTTGATCGTTTATATGCTAATATGTAATACCATAGCACTGTAGGAATAGTTTTGTTCCAATTTCATTTTTTTATTCTGCATATCTTTGTAAATCATTTATGTAACATTTTTTCAAATGATTTGATCCCCCTATTTGCTTGTGGGTGATAGGTTGTCATTTGTCTGTGGTCAATCAAAAATTTTTCTAGGAGGACTTTAATTGTTTCATTCACAAAGTGTGTTCCCTAGTCGCTAATTAGTGTATGAGGACAACTCAACCTTGTGATTATATTCTCATAGATGAACTTTTTTGCGACCTCTTTGGTACATGATTCAACTAGCTCAATTTCTTCCCACTTAGTCACATATTCTACAATAGTGGTGATATACTTAGAATCGGTTCTTCTTTCCCTCTATGGAAAGGGCCCAAAAAACTTGATGGCCCATATTTCAAATGCTCTATTAGGATTTACTGAACTGAGAGGAATTTTATTTTTCCACATAGGTCACCCAAGCCTTTGACAACTATCATGTTTTCTAACTTGATCTCAATAGTATTTATGTAGAGTCAACCACCATAGGTCTGCTTACAGTATCTCTCTGACTGTCGTGCCATCTTAGAAGTGACCCCTAACTAGTCTTATGTGATCTTCATTAATGCCATATTCTCTTTCATGTTCAATAATGCATCTCCTTAGAACGTCATTGGTTCCCATTTTTTATAAATACCCATTTATGATTGTAAAAGGTGCATCTTTTAAGGATAGTAATTTTTTTTTGTCAAAAGATCTTCTGAAGCCTTTCCCTCTTCTAACAAATTTTCCATATCTTCTAAATCCTTAGGAGAATATTCTACTCGAAATAAGTTTGCATCTGGGAGGTCATCGTAAATGTTGTTTGGATATTCTCTTGTTCCAAACTATGACAGGTGGTCGGGTCGGACATTTTTTTTTCCAGATCGTATGATTGCAGCAAACTCAAACTCCTAAAATAAAAGTAACCAATGGAAAATATTTCCTTGGTGGACTGCTTTATTAACTAAATATTTCAATGCTTGATGTTCTATAAAAAATGTGAATGGATTGGCAAGCAACGACGAAACTTTTGTAGAGAAAATATAAGTCAAGAATAATTTTAATCTTCACCATGTCGACCTTTACTCTGTCTTTACATACCACATGTCTTAATAGGATTCCAATTGGTGTAGTGAATATACATTTATTGATGTTTAACGATAGTTAGATTTGCTTGCACCATTCTAGCATAAACCTAAACCATTGTATATGATTCTTAAATAGGTTGTATATTGTCAAATTATCAAAGAAGACAACCATAATTATATATATATATATATATATATATATATATATATATATATATATATATATATTCTTGAAATGATTTCTCGATAAAACTATTGGTGCATTCTTCAGTCCAAACAACATGAATCTGTAGGTGAAGGATCTGAATTCTGAGACGAATGTTTTCTTTGGCTGATATTATTTTCCTATCAGCACCTTTTTATAACCTCGGAATACATCGGTAATGAGTAGCATTCATGGCTAGCGAATTCATTAATGATTCCATTAACAAAGGGGGTAGGGAATGAATATGTCATAGTCAATTTATTGAGTCCCCTAAAATCAACACGGATTCTTATCCTTTTGGGATCATGTTTCTTTGGTTGCACCACCATAGGGATTTCCAATTATTCTTTGGCAATCGGGTAAATGATACCTACTTGTAGAATTCCTTCGATCATTTTTTGAATGATTGACTTATATTTATGAGCTAGTTTGTATGGTCATTTTTTATTGGTTTTTCTCTTGGAATGAGTTTGATATTCATTTCTCCCAGTTTCCCTACAATTCCTTTCAATTCCTTGCAGTTGCGTGAAAAAACATCTTGATATTCTTTTAGCAGGTCGAATATGTCGGTTATTTTCTTGTCCGTCCAATAATCACCTATTTGAACCATTTTTTGGTGATCGTTGTTTGATATGTCGAATTATTTTTTTTTATTTTTTTTTATTTTAGGCCTCCATCTATTCTGGTGGTTTTTCTTCATTAATATAATGTTCCCCTTCTTCGAGTTTCGTAAAAAAATTTGGGAAGTTGGGATGTTCTTGATCTCCTTTTTTTTTTTTTTTTTTTTTTTTTTTTTTTTTTTTTTTTTTTTTTTTTTGTTCTGTAGCTATATTGAATACTAATTTCACATGATTCTGCAATGTTGGGTGGTCCTTTTACACTAATAGCTTTGTCCTGGGAACCTTATATTTTCCATTTCGAGTCTTTGTTCCATTAATACTTCCTTATTTTTCATCAACACAACATTGCAAGTCGATGTTGATCCTAAATCCATCTTTATATTCCCTTTTTTCTTTCTGTGTAGATAGTGTTGGATTTTCTATGAAGTTTATGATTTCTTGTGTTGCTTCTTTTAGGTTTTCTTCTTCTATATTAAATTCAAAGTCTTGCAAAAAAAATTGTTTAATTTCTTCCCAATTCACCATATGGCCACGGGATTCTTCAATATTATACCATTTATTTGGTATCACGTCTAACATGCTTGGAAACATGTGGGGCCATACCCTTTCATCTCTATAACCTATCCTTCAACACTCATTTCCACATCGTTGAATGTTCTCTACTAGATCATACCGAATCTTGAAAATGGGGAAATAGGCCACTTTGGATAGCTTATGCTCTCCAAAACATTCCATGAAGTATGTCAACACAATCATTATGCTTCCTTCCTTTCTCTTCAACATATTTCGATATTGCTTCAACATGTGTTGAAGGTATATCTCATTCATTATATCATAAAGGATTGCTTATTCAATTTTTGATCGGCATGAGAGTGGGAGCCTGTCGAATTTTCTTTTCATATACTATTTGAACTTCTTGGATTGAGTAGCACGTTCTCGAATGATTTGGGATGATTTTAATGGACTAACAATATTTCACGTTTGTTTTGTAATTATTGATTTTCCATTTGTATAGAGCAGAGTTGGAATTATGTCCGACCGACATGGGAGATTCTCTCAAAATTTCTCCTTGTGCAATCGGTTCTACATAATATCTTTGTTCATTATTTATGTGATACAGGCACCATTCCTCTTATTCTTCAGCCCATGATTCAGTACATGGATTTCCTTCTTTTGGATCCAAGGGAATGATTATTTTTCTCCCATCACCTTTTAACTTGATTCTATCTTTTTCCAAAGAGATATTTGCTTTCATCTTTCGACCCCATGGCCGACCGACAAATGTTGCATATGTTGGCATCCTCTTGACTAGGTTGATGACTTCAAAGTCAACTTGAGTCAGAATACCCATTATTTGAGTGTCCATGTTTCTGAGTATACCAATGTGCTCTATCAATCTTTGATCCACAAGTTTGAGATAGTTCAGAATTGGTGCTAAAGTAGGTCGACCTAGTCTTATCCAAGTTTCTCGCAGTAAGATATTGACTTGAGATCCAAAATCGACAATTACTTATTTGATCAATACTTCATTGATATGTAGGTCGATGCGTGGATCATAATATTTATGCGTATACGAGATTTTTCTAACATCCTTTGATGGTCTTTGTCCTTCTTTGTATTCTTTTAATATATTTAGTAATTCTAGCAATTGACTAACTAACTGTTTTTCCTATAATAGTTGTAGGAATTTTTGTAGAATATATACATTTTTTCCACCATTGTTTTTCTTAAAGAATTTGATAGCTTCCTTCATAATTTGTTCTTATTATCATTATTTGGAAAGAAGTTATCCTTTCATTTATGTTGGTCGTGTAATGTGGCACTGTTAAGATCTTGTCTTGCGCTAGATCTTGTGATGATATTGAAATTCATTGGATTCAATACTTCTTCTTTTGATACTGCATGTAGAATATTTACATTTTTTCGAGTCATAATTTTGTCAAGTACTATTGGGAATGCTTCTAAAGAGTGGTCATCGATGTCACATATATTGAAAAATTTCAAGTCGATTCTATCTTTCATTGGGAAATATGGATTGATGTGATCATATTTCCAATAGTTGTAGCAGTATGGTTGTCCTCGACCTCAAGAACGACCACTAAATTGATTGTGGCCTCCTCGACCTTGACCCTAACCATAGTAGTTGTCTCTATGACTGTAATTGTTAGGTTGGTTGGTGGCTTATGTGTGGCATATTGTTCATACACTGGTTTGATTTCATGTGCTAAAATAGAATTCTGATGTTTTTTTATTAGAATCTTCGCAGATATGACACCACTTAGTGTTTTTCAAATTATGTGGAAAATCTTGTACATTATGATCGGTCAAACCATTTCATATGCTACAATATTTCTTAGCTTGTATTCTATGTGCATCCGCTTTTATTGGTGGTTGATCATTGAGGCTACAATTTTCCTTCTTCACAGCATGAAGTGCACCAAAGTTCATTTCTTCTTACGAACATATTCTTTATCATTTGATGTAAATGCTCTATATTTTCTTCAAGTCTTCCAGTCGATGGTCGATTGTCATCCATATCGACGCATTGTTCCTTTTGTAACGCATTTTCGCAAGTGGTTATTTCATATAAGCACAATAGTGAGTGGATTCATTACAATAAACCAATGATGTACCACTGAAATAGTAATATTTGGTCGATTTTTGTCGGGATTTGGCTCAAGAGATCTTTGAATCTTTTATCATACTCACGAACCAACTCACCTGGTCATTGTTTTATTTCCTTAAAATTTTTCACAGCCAAGTGTGTGACATCTTGGACTTTAAAAAATGATAGAAAACTATCTTTTATGTCTGAATTTTTATGATTCTGATTTTCTGTATAGTTCATAAACCATGTCAAGGCATGGTGTCGGAGATCGACTCCAAATTGGGCCATCTATTTGTATTATTTGGTCATATCTGCGAAATCCCATAATTTCTCGCACATGAACCAATGTATTTTTGGGTCCTCATATCCCTTGTACATGGGTATGTGATTAAACCCTATCTTTATTGTCTGTTTAGAGGTATTTTATTTCTATGGTGTTTGAATTACCACAATTTTCTACTGATTTGTTGAATCGTCGGTCAAGTTTTCTTGTGTTGCTTTTTCTATTGGTTGATATTTTCCTAGGTGGTACTCGAGGAATAATTGTTTCCTTTTGAATGAAGAAAGTATCTCTTTGGTTTGAGAACTTTGATATTTATACTTGACTAAACATGAATCCAATGGTCGTGTCGGTTCACAATTGTAACTAGTCTCTTATTTTTATAATAGATTTAGTAGGGGGGTTGAGTCATTGAGATCTTTAATTTGGATGAGAATGTTGTTGGTTTCATTTTTTTATGGCTCAAAAATGATCTCATCTCGTAGGTTTCCATGTTTGTTGGTTATGTACCATAACCTTGCAGATTGGTCATTGATCCAAAGTTGTTGCTAGAGGAATTATTTTATCTGTGGGCTAGTTTCTAGCATGGGGGAAGTGCATATCATTGGTCCTAAGTATTTTTAATCCATGCTTTCAAGTTCATCTTCTCTTTGATCAAAAATCAATTGTAATACCCTTGTTTCCCCTAGTTTGTAAATATAACTATAACTGGTCAAGAGAATATGGTGGACTAAATATGTGTGAATGTTTGATTTGATGAACCTTTGTATAAAAGGTTCAATGTATGATTTTTTGTGTTATTAATAGAAATTGGATATATGTTGCACAACTGCTGAAAGGGGGGAGTTTGCTAAGATAGACCATGGATGATATGGGAGACATGGTGAGGGAAACCAAGAATGGTGTTGGACTTTGGTTATGGAAGGAAGCAAAGATTAAGGAAGAAAAGTGAAGTACAAACTGTGCGAAAGGCACATAAACCAAGGAAGGGTCGAAGTGGTTAAAGAAGCATAAAATAAGGAGCTAAGTAAAGGAAAGGTTATCCATTGGAAGAGAATATAAAGGAAGATAAAGGATCAAATAAGAATGATCATGGACAACTCAACAAGAAGAAAAAGACATCAACGAGTGTTGTGGAGCACCTTGCGGAAAAGAAGGAAATACAGGTTGGCGAACCCCTAAAAGCATGGGTCAAGTTGACCTAGGGTTTTGGCAACTAGGGTTTTAGATCTAGGGTTTTGACACCTATAATTTGCTATGTAATGTATAAATAAAGGTCTAGAAGACCTGGGAGGGTTCATTCTAGGTTGGTTTGTTAATACTATGGTTTTTTTTCATTGTTGAGTATTGTTGTAAAGAACAGTATTGAGACTGTGTTGTAAGATCTTCAGCTGGGTGCGAAGATCAACCTTGTAGTTGGGTGCGTAGGGAGGGGAGAGAGGAAGAGAAAGAGAGAGAGATATGCAAGCTAAGTGCACAGATAGAACTATATGTTTCCACATAATATATCAAGAAATGAAGTTTTGTGGACGTAGCCCTAGGGAGAGGGTGAACCATGTATATCTTGTTGTTTTGTGTGATTGATGTTGTGTTATTTTCCATTTGTTATACTGTTATTTCATTATTTTTTTAGATCAGAGATATAACTTGTGAAGTAAGCTTAGGAAGGGTAAATAATATCTATATTGTTGTATGTTGTTGTCTTGGATCCACTTTGCATTTCCTCTAGTTGTAGACACCTATGTCCTGCAACCCCCTATTGCTACTTTAGGTGAGACTGCATCTGCTTCGCAGGTGTTGGCGAAAGGGACAATATTTAGGGTTTGTTGGTGCATAGTAAGAGTTGAACCTTGGGTCTTCCCCTGTTCCAACAAATGGTTTTTTTGTCAGGACCAGTATATTTTTTAGGGAATGTCAAGGTGGTTCCCATCAAAGATAGAAATTTAGAATTTAATAGAGGAACAAGAAAAGGACTTCTCTAAATCCTAGAACAAGAACCCTAGCATTAGTACAGAAGATTGGTTGGAAAGGTACATCTTCATCGACATACACGAGATTTTATTTGGAGGAATTCATAAAGATTTATACGAATGGTTAGCCAGATTAGCATATACCTAGTTTGAGATCAGATCTAGACCACCTGTGGTTTG
>CBVK0100501585.1:0-10467 GCA_900067695.1 Picea abies | reverse complement strand
GGGGAACCTAATGCCCTCTCGGTGAATGGCCAATCCCTAAAACAATATTTCTATTAAAAAAAAATGTGTGTGTTTTCATGATATTTTGATTTTAGGTAGGTTGATTACGAGGTTCTTCATTTTTTTTTCTTGTTATAGTACTTTTTTGTGCTTTTGATGTTTTTGTTTCAACAAGGCATTGGTTAAACTTAGTTCATGTGGTATAAATAACTCTATTCCTGACTCATGCTTACATACAACACAGGAAGCGTTGGGAGAATTACGGTTGTTTTGAGGGAGTTCTCTATCTAGCCTGTGAAGATAAAAAAACCTTGGAAAAGTGATGAAGTGTACACCTGGTGGTCTGGTAAAACCTAAAGGGAAATAAGGTAATAAGAAAAGGACCACATGTACCTCAAGATAGATCTAGCGAAAATTCACCTTAACCATCTCATTTTGCAAATAATAGATGTTCTCCTCTCCCACTCGCTCAGGGAATTCTGCTGAAATAAAATTAATTACATGAAATGAGTGCAAAGTAGGAGAGGGTATGTAGATAAATCCGCCAGGGCTATGGATGCTTGTTGGCAGCAGAGCAAGTTTTGTGATGTCGGGGTGACTCCATCGGGGCTATGGATGCTCTCTAGCAGTGGAGCAACACTGTAGAAAGTGAATAATGATAAATAAAAGGCCTGGGGCCAATGAATTATTTACTGGACTCTTGTAAAAAGAGGGCATGGGTCATGCTTTAAGGAAATGGAGGTGGAATAAAGGTTGAAACCCCACAGGAAAGCCCAAATTCACCAACCAGGGAATTTCAAATGCAAGGTCAAAAGAGGCTCTGATAAAAACCAGTTAAGTTCCTAACCAAATTCTACATCAGCTAAGCCCAGGGAAGGAATAGATATTATGATTTCTCCCAATAAGTCACCATTTGTTGAGCACTCAACACATCCTAAAATACTTATCAAATTTTTTCACTTTTTGGGTACCACTTGATTTCTTCATTTGTCTGACTCGGTTTCATTTTGGGAAATGGTTTACATTTGTTTGTTTTCATGTCTCTTATCACCTAGTCAAGGTTGTTTGAAATTGTGAAACCTCATGTCTAAAGGACCTTAACACCTGAATTAAGAATCGGTAGCTAAACACTGCACCTAACGTGCTCAGGTTCGACATTAGAAAGAATTCAAGTAAGTAAAGGAACCACATAAAAAACAATATTCGTTGAGCACAGATCCTCATCAGCATCGATAGAAGGTGGTTTTGGTTTGTGTAAGTTATTCACATAAAGGATCAAGAGATAAGAAATCCCATTCGACATCGGTAAAATACGAGGAAGACCGACGTTAACAAAGGATGTAAAGAAATCATTGATAGCAGATGCCCAATCTTATTTATCGGGATCAAGGATAATCGAAGAGGATCACAACAAACATTTCAATCCAATAAAGTTATCTCCAATCGCCAAACCCTGATGCGTAATCAACATCGAGACTTTTTCGAGGGAGTCGATCCAAGAGAACTTGGGTAGGTTTATCTCCGATCACCAATCCTTGACTCTTTTAGGCATCAAAAAGTTAGGATTTGGTTTTAGAATGAATGAATTAAAGAAAGTCCCAACTCTTATTAGCACAAGCAAATTAATTCACTAGTCTCGAATTCCATGTATCTTTACTAGGTAAGAGGGTCATGCGGTCTAGTTCTATCCCAAGTAATTTTTTGTTCCCTAGGCCCTAGTAACACCTCTAAGTCAACTTTTCCATGTCATCACTGTATGGTAAGATCAATTGACGTATGAGATTTTGCAGGAGGATATCAAAAAAAATGTTCATAGCACAATCCAGACCCCCTATCCACCAACTAAAAGAGTAGAATTATGGGACGTTTGTGGAATTAGATACGATTGGATTTTGGACATTTAAGAAACTAGTTAATGCCTGATCCCACATTAGTTTCTACTCCGTGTGTCGATTAGACAAAAACGTTTTGAAATCATTGAAAGAACACATTACCACTCGTGCCTCCGCCGTCAACCCATGATGAATTTAAGTTTAAAATCCTCTGAAGATCCAGCGAAATATTTGTTGAAATTTCACTCATAACCTGAATTGAATGGATGATATGACATGGTAAGATCATCCCTGTTTAAATCTGTAGAATCGCTGTGAACAAATTCATTCTGCTCGTAAGTGAATTCCAGAGAGTTCGTGGGAGCTAAGTGAGCAACTCGAGACTGTACTGACCCTTTTGATTATCAAAACCAGGTTTAACAAGATTCAGAGGTATGTATCCAAGTCTGTCAATTTGTTGGCTATAATTTATATATGTGCACCCGATTTTCTAGCACAGACTCTGAACTATGTTATAGTTGTAGGTAAGATGTCACCGCGAAATCCAACCACCAGATGCTCGCCGAGAGCACCAAAGTTGAAAGAAGTTGAGATAGGAGAAGCTTCTTCTCCGAGGACTACAAGGTAGTTGGATTATGCTCATAGCGCAGAGCCTGTCATCAAAACAACAACAAAGAAAGATTTTTTCCAGCTTCCAGTCTTTGGTGATATAGAGGCAAGCACCGGATCCAAGTTAATGCTCCCACAATGGGGGGATCTATTCAACAGAATTAGCCGAGAAGAATACCCAGAGTATATCCCAAACAATGACCCGAACGTGAGGGCGCTCGATGACCAGGTGTTCCTGAACATACGACGATTGTATTTACACATGGTGGCAAGAATAACCCTCGTTTTCCCTCGCATAGAGGTTCTGAAATGGATCATCAACCATACAGACGGGAATAAATTATTGATCAACGATGAGAATGGCGGATGTGTCAGAGTCTTCCTCTCGACAAAAGTCCAAAAATACTACAAGATCAGGGACCCATAGGAGAGGCTCAACATGGAATTCATGGTAAATTTCTATGAATTCCATGACACAAGTTGGTTGATGGCCTAATGGTGGAAAGAAGACAATAAGTTCACTAATCAGATAAATTTTTGGTACAAGATGATTAACCTTAGAGAGCCATACATTTATTTGATGGCTATCATCTGCTGACTATATGGAGAAAATGATTGCTCCAATTTTTTGGAAGCATGGATGTCATTGGCATACACAATGGCGATCTCCAGGAGAAACTTCAACTGGGGAGAGATAATATCAAAGAAATTAAGAATCTGTGTACAACAGGCTCAGATGTCGAAAGAAGGGGAGGCACCCACTTTCTACATGGCCTCCAGGCTCAGATGTCGAAAGAAGGGGAGGCACCCACTTTCTACATGGCCTCATACCTGCTCGATGTCATGTGCACAAGGAATGTCGTCACCGACATGAATTTGAGTTGGCATGTTGCAGAGCTCCTGGTCCACATCTACTTCAACATACTATGGGAGAACAAGTACAAGAAATCTTATGCACTCATCTATGATGAATTCATCACTTGTATTCATTTTATTATTTTCAAGGAGGAATTCCCAAGGTTATATGTAGCAGCCAAAAAAATGATAGAAAAAGTAGGTCATTGGAGCTTTTCCAAGAATGGGTGCATTTGACATCCATGTTATTGATAGAAATATGTAGCAGCCAAAAAAATGATAGAAAAAGTAGGTCATTGGTAATTATATGAACGATCAACCTACATCAGAGTGTTCGGGGTCTCTGGAGCACCACATCTCCTACCTGCTCATGTCCCAGACTGGCTCATGGTGGGGGAAATATGTTATCAGACTATACTGCAGGGATACAACACCACATTGGTCAAGGACAAGAAGCGAGATTTCATACCCTACAGTTTTCATACAGGGTTTTATCTGGTGAAATATATTGCTCAAGCCAAACTAGAGGGACTGAGTCAACTTGAATTTAGGTTCCCAACAGGCTAATTCCGCAAGCATGAACCTAAAGGCCTAGTCCTCCAACATGCTTCATAGGTATCAGTTTATTTCAGCATACTATGGGAGAATAGGTATAAAAAATCCTACGCACTCATCTACGATGAATTCATCGCTCGTATTCATTTTATTATATTTAAAAAGGAATGCCCAATATTATCCGCAGCAACCAAGAAAATGGTAGCAAAGGTAGGCCATTGGTATTTAGATGAACACTCAACCTATATTAGGGTGTTTGGGGCCACCGGAGCACCGCATCTACTCCCCTCTCACGTCCCAGACCAACTCATTGTAGGAGAAATTTGTTAGCATATCATCCTGTAGGGCTATAATTCCACACTAGATAAGGACAAAAAATGGGCTTTCATATCCTATGGTTTCCATCTGGGGTTTTATCTGGTAAAGGACATTTCTCAAGCCAAACAAAAATGGTTGAGCCAACTTAAATTCAGGTTCCCAACAAGCCGATTCTGCAAGCATGAACCTAAAGGCCTAGTCCTCCAACATGCTTCATAGGTATCATCATGTTGGCCATATGCTCATGATCAGTTTGAGGATGAGATTTTCATAGAGTGCACCCAGGTCTAGGACGAGGTGGTTCAGAGAATGGCCAATCCAAACATGACCAGATTCAAATTCATGAGCATGGATGAACATATGGAAACAATAGAGAAGTCGGCTCAAGTGGCCCTCAGAGCTAGGGAAGAAATCAAAGCGATAGAGACAACAAAGGCACAGAGAAGGGGATTACTCTTGATAGAAGGGGCATGGAGGATCATTGATCAATTGCAAAATGACCTTGATCTGATAGAAATGACGAGGATTACCACCGATGACCCAATCAAAATATGAGGGGAACCAAGTGGCCTAGATATGATACGACTTCAAGAAATCACTGAGTCAGAAAACCCTGAGGTTCCACCACTGCAGACCAAATCACCAGGGGAAATTTCAACCTAGCTCGAGATAGCAAGGACATAATTGAAAACAAGTGTACCAAATTTGTTTTTCAATTTGATAACCATCTATGATGATGAGGAGAGTTCAGAGCTGTCTCTGGTCACTCCAGTGAAAATTACAGAGGAGAAAGAACCCGAGAGAGCATCCACCCCTGGTCCTGATGCTCTAATTCAGAGTCATCCCCGGAGTGAGCATGAGGTAGAAAGTGCCTTGGATGCTGAGCCACTCAACATACTAAGAACCCTAATGGAGAGATTGAGGGATGGGCTAGGATCGAGTGAACAAGAAGAGGAAATTCCACAATAGGAAATCGACATCTCAACAGCCGATTACCAAGTAAGTACCAAACTTGCCCTTGATTCCTCAGTTTTGGCCAGTGCCTTACCACCCGATGAGAAATAACTAGAGGCCGAGCCATTGGGACATACAAAAGAGGTTCAGGAACCCATCCTTGAACATATATACACCGTCGGGAGCCTGGGAAACACTCTTACTTGGGGAGAACAACAAATCCCCAAACCCGTTGATGAGGTCTTTGATATACAAGCAATTTCCTACGACCGAAAGAGTAAATCCATCATGAAGAGAACCAGTAAAAAAAGGAGGCTTACGTTGGGCAGCTCGATCCTCATCACTACAAAGGAGAAATTGATCATCACAGAGCATGCTAAGTCATCTGAGCTTATCGGCACAGGGATGGCGATCACAGATGCCACTCTGGATAGGGAAAGTAAATATGAAGAGAATTTTTCCACTATGCTAAAGGAGCTAATGTATCTGCGTCATTTGGAGAAATACTATCAGGACTCCACACAGGCCACGATATTTTTGAGAAGCGAATTCCAAGATGCCTACAACAAATTCACAAATGAACGACACCTTTTTACTACAGGGATATCCGACTTCCAGGAAGACACTCTTATGGCGCTAGAATCCTACAAAGATGTGGAAATATGGTATGAGAAGGCCCACCAAGCAGTGGAGAGAATTGATTACATAAGTGCGGTTAAGAAGGGACGAGACATCGAAGAGCACAAAATTCGAGTGATGAGGGACAACAACTTAGATCAGATAAGGAAAGAGGTCGAATACTGAGTGAAAATGGCCCAATAACCTCAGCAGGAGATTCAAGAGAAATGGGCCAATTGTGAAAGAAGTTGGGTCAATATTAATCAGGAGATGAAAGACATCGGTCTCCCAGAATTCATCTCACCCGAGGACTTTGTTGACTTGCATGACATAGTAAAAAAACATGTAGAACAAGACTCGGTGTGGACTCCAAAGATAACAAAGGTGGTGAACATGGCTCCAAGACAAGTACAACAGTTCATGGAGCACCCAATCAAGGCTCGAACAATATTACAACAGTTAAGTGTCAAAATAGTCAAGTATCAGGCATGGGAAGTATAAGTAAAGGAGATCCTTTTAGCCCCGGTGGACCAACACAGATTCTCGTATGCCAACACATGCGAGGAAATATTTTTCAAATGGTCAAAGTATGAGAAGAGTCATCCACTTCAGTGAAACCATTTGATGACTCTTAAAATATAGAGAGATGGAAGCACCATGTGGCAATGTTTTGTCTTACTTAGCTTACACTTTTGATAGTTATTTTTAGTTAATGATTTGTTATAAATAAGAGGATCGACCTTTTATAAAGGGTCGATGGTTTTGGAAAAGACTCTCATTTTTGGAATTGTAAAGAACTATTTTGGAAATACCTAAATTGAGAAGTCCTAATCAAGACTGGAGACAAACTTTTGTTAGTCATCAAAGGTATGTGTGACTGGATTTGAGGAGGAACTACTTCTGACTTTGTTTCATGAATGGATGTTGTAACGAGTAAGAGTTTCTGAATCTATTGATAAGTTAGTTGATTCGATATTTTTATATTTCTTGTCTTTAATGGTGGAAAGTAAATTATTGTGTTAATGTGTTATTAGTGATTAGAGATAAGGAAAATAATTTTCTTTCCATCATTTATTGCATGTATGTTTTCTTTCTATAATTGTATCTTAGTCAATAATTAAAATACCAACAAGTTTATGTATTATTACTAGGCTTGTCACAGGTGTGAAAATATTTGTCTTCATGCTTGAGCAAGAGGGTTATCCCAAGCTTAGCCCAGTATTTAAGATTCCCCTTTTTACCAACTAGTTTATACCAGCACATATATTTTTACCAGCCCCACCTAGTAAAAGAAAATACAAAAGAGAAAATTTAAACCTAAGAAGGAACTTTCATAAGAAGACATTTTATCAATCACTACTTAAAGCCCATCGATTACTTGGTCGGATCGACAGATCTGGAGAACCATTCCACTATCAAACATTGCAGAGTCTAATTGGGCCTCGGTGGCAGGTTTGGTTCATACTGTTGAGTTAAATGGATTTAGGAGCCTCAATAGAATTGGCACCAGAAGGAGGGCCTGATGAATGGATGTCTAACAATATTTCTGATATAATATTTGACACGGCCTGTAGATTCAAAATATCCCACATGCATGGCTAGTCATTCTCAAGACAGGCCACACACACTAAGTACTCCTAAAACGAGTAACTCACCCCAGAAAGAGGACGAACATTTATTACCTGAAATACCTTATGCTCTTCCCCACGAGGATTTGAACTAGTTCAGAAGAATCACAAGAGCACACACCCAACAAATTGGAGCAGTACCCTTAGATATTTTACTTCCTCGTAGAAAACAAGTAAGCAGACCAATGGTCGACACCCCCGACCAAGTTTTTGTTCACACAGTAGAAGACCTGATAGATTTCTCCCTCACCGAGATTGAACATCCCCTCAATCTAATTCCCGAAATACCATCTGGTAATTGATCTGAGCTCGATGATTTTGAATCCAACGAGGAAGGGTTTAACTAGGAACACTCAGCTTCAGAATCAAACGACATGGAGGATAGCAATGATCATAATGAAGAAATGGGAAACTCCCCTCAGAATAATCAACCTTGGTTGGTCATGTTAGCACTTTGTTAATTTGTTTGGCTGATAAAAAAACGACATAGGTAACCTACAAACCAACTTTAGAGATGGTTACTAGCCTACTCAACTCAGAGAGGGCTCTCTCATGTCACTTGATGTTTCTTTAGCAATCAATGGCTAGGTTTTTTGTTTTTTTTTGGGGGGGGGTTTATAAATTTGCTGGAAGGGGAGGGACACTTACGGCTATGGAATTAGAATTCTGAAAATGAATGAAAACACTGACTAGTCGGTAGAATTATCCAGAGGATAAAGACTAAATGAGGCGATGAATCTGAGTTATAATTTGTAATTTACAGAGTGTAAGAAGAAAAAAATAACTGCATCAGAGCATTAATAAAATGAATTATGAATTTGTTAGGAACAAATTAACACAATTTAAATTGCTTAATCCAATAGCATCACAAGATGAATTATGTCTTTTAAACTATCCAATTTAAACAGAAGACGGTGTAAATGGAATTAAAAAACACATGAAATACATACAATGAGAGAAGACAAAACTCATATCACCACCATTAGAATATTTTCATAAAGACTTCAAATATTTTTTCATATGTATTCAATTCAGCTTCAGAAAATTATAATAGAGTTCAAAACAACCAGAATTGTGCCCTTGCACTTCTGCCAACATTAATACATTTGAAACTTATAACATTTATACAATTTGACTTCCTTCAATTAGAAATTGTTTACAATAGTTGAACTGAAAATGTTTCAGCTTCTAAAACTGATTACAACAATTAAAAACTGACAGTTTCAGTATGGGAACCGATTACAATGATTAATCAAAAATGTTTCATGAACCAACTGTCGATTCCCCCGACTCTTCATCTTTTTCTGTTGCCATTTGTCCTGCTTTGGTCCTCTTTCTAATTTGCCATTTTGGTGACACTTGGGCATCATCTATTGGTTCCTGGAAAGTTGCACTTTGTTTTACCCAACCACACTATCTCCTTCCACTGCAAGTCATAAGGGATATCATAGTCCATCATTTATTTGATTAGGATCTCCAATTCAATGCAAGAGGCATACGTCATGAATGGCATTCCAATCTTCACTGTTTTGAACTGATTAGAGATCTCAAAATCTGTAATCAAATATTCGACCATGGTTACTCCTTTCTAGGATTTCAAACTTGGAGTGATCCATTCTGCATTAAGAAAGGCGAGATTCGTATTCCTCCTGATCATATAATTTTCCTTTGCCATCCCAAAATGGTGGGACGCCTTTGATGAACAACTCTTCAAACATATCCTTGAATTCTTGTATACTTTTCTCCATCTGTATGGCCTTGGTTTGGACTGATTTTAGCAGGTTATGCTTGGAAATAGCCCTCCTAGACCAGATGATCAATGTATTCCTATCTTTGACCCCAATGTTCTGAAGTTCTGTAGTGGGGATGAAATTTAGCAGGTTTATGGCATTTTGGGCCCACTCTGATGGTTTCTTTGCTAGGGTCTCATTTACAACTGTGCACCTGCTTCTGGCTATGATGTCCATGCTATCTTTTTGATTGATGAAGTTCAAGTACACCCTAAACTTGGAAAATTTCGCAGTAATAGAATACCAAATTATGTGTTTGGCTCCCTGCAACAGTCCTTTTCCTCTCAACCTTTTTTTCAGCTTGTCTACTTTTTCCTACAAAGCTTGATTCTCCTTTTGAAATTGAGCCATCCTCTCATCTTTTGTTTTCATTTCTTGCTTCAATTTATCTATATCTCCCTTTATCCCTTTGATTTCTCCCACCTTTAGGCTAACTTGAGACATATCCTGGACAAGTCCTTCAGTGCTTGGCCCAGCCTCTGCAATAGAAGGCACAACTACAACCATGTTTGGTAATTTTGTTTTCCCTTGTGCCCAATTCACTTTTGTTTCTCTAGATGTAGTACCTTGGCCTTGTAGTTCAATGCCTCTTGTTGAAATGCCTGTTTCTCTTGTTTGTGGATGCTCTGTGGCAGACATTTTTAGTTTCTTCTTCAAGATTTGTCTCAACTTGTCTTTTTATTCTAAGGAGGATTTCAGTCCCTAAGGGCCTTCATATTCTAGCCTCTTGACCTGAGTTTTCCAAGCTCTGTTGGATGCTTTTTCTTTCCTCAACTTCCCTTCCAACTTAATTTCATAAGTTGATAGCCTTGAATTCTTCAGGCTTAGACCCAAGTATTTTGAATACCACATATCAACGATATTCCTGTGGAATTTCACTTTGTTTGGAGCACTAATGTTTTCATATTTTAGCTTGATCTCAGATACTTTATCCTCATCCTTTGTTTGGAGCACTAATGTTTTCATATTTTAGCTTGATCTCAGATACTTTATCCTCATCTGCAACTGCTATCTTAAATGTGTTCTTCTCTACATCTCTAACTGTGAACAGAGAAGACTTATGCTGAGATATCTTTTCTACTTTAGGGATTAACTCCCTCATTTCACTCATAGCCAAGTTTAATTTCTCAGCATATTGCTTTGCCAAATCTTCTTTAGATTGATAGGTTGTTCCATATGCCTTATCAAAGATGTTCTTTTTGCTACTTAAATTTCTTGAGATGCCTTCACTTTGGAGCTTGCTTCCTTTCCCGACTTTTACATTGTTGGTGCCACTTTCCACCATATCCATATTCACTTTTTCTTTAG
>CBVK0100501554.1:0-17948 GCA_900067695.1 Picea abies | reverse complement strand
TTATAGTTAGGATTATTATTTTAATTGCTCAACTCAGATAGTTTCATTTTATTTCTTTCTCATAAAATTATAAAAATAAGAAAACAATAGTTTTGTTGTCATAGGACAGTTTACAAATGATTTTTGCAGGTTTTCATTTAAAATCTGTAATCTGTAAATATTGTACATTTGTGATTAAGATTTAATTGTGTTGATAGCTGAACATTTAATTAATTAGAATTATTGTTTTATGATATGAGTTAGTAAATTGTATGTATTTGTTTTAGATTTATATATAGTTTTGTTGTAGCCGATTTTCCCACTTAGATTAGTTTTTCTTAGTTTATCTTTTCTTTCTTTTTCCTAGGACTTAGATCGGCCAACGAAGCCGCTAAACCCGTTGGGATGGATCATCCCAAACGACTTGGGTTATTTAGACAACCCCGGACCGGATCCACCCCTCCAGTTGATAAGCATTCATTTTCGCCCGTCAACACCTCCCTTCTTGTTACATATTTATTTAGTTTTTCTTTATCCACATGTTCTTCTTAGACATAGGTTTTAATTTCACTAGGTTGGGTGACAATTTTTAAGGGAAATTTTAGTTATTAAACTTCACTCATATCATCATCTATTTTAAGGCCGATCAGGTCCTAAGGAGGCATAGTTTTCTAGGCACTAGGTTTATTAACTTATCATAGTAAAATCATGATGTGCCCTTCAGGACGCACTACATGCTCCAAGGGTGCCACTTGCCTCTTTGTCTTTTCTTTGCGTGACGTTCCCTTCAAGACGCACTACATGCTCCAAGGGTGCCACTTGCCTCTTGACTAAATTTCGTAGACATCAAACCCCTAGAATCAATACTCCATCAAGTGATATTATGGGATACTAAGGGCCTCTAAAGAATAAGGACCCTTCCTTATTGTGCACCCATTAGAATCATCGTGAGCGACTTTCACAGTCTACCCTCATGGTATCGTGTGTCTTCTCGAACTAGGTAATCATTAACCTACAGTTCAAGCCACGACGTGAGTGCTAGTAGGTTGTGGCAAGGTTGCTTCCACACCTCTCCCTGGTTGTCGTGTGTGACCCCTCTACTCCAAATGTGAGTCTGTTCGGAAAGATATCATCAGCCTACATCCATCAACGAATCATGTCAGCAATATTAATCAATCATCATAACATCTAATCATATGTACATATGTCACATCAACAACATTCAAACCCTAACAGTCCACTCCCTAACTCAATCCAGAGTCCAAGGGGTTTCATCGATACCTCTACATGCTCAATGTCCAGAGTCCTACACACTCAGGAGAACCCAGTCAATATCACCTGTCAGTGTAAACACAAAAAAATAAGATATCATCAAATCCACAATATCTCATAATCATAATCAAAACAACCAATAGTATAATAACCCGAACCACTTGCATGCAATTGTCCTCAAAGAATAAGTTTGCTCAATGTGTACAAGAGAGGGATGTTACATACACGCCCTCTTGTTTTAAAATTCATCCCGAAGTTTCACAGTATATAAGTGTCGAAATGAAGTGTTTCACAGTATCATAAGTCTATCTATCAAAAAAAAATGGAAACTGCTAACGCATATCGTAAGCATCCTCCCAGGTCACCAAGTGTGGACTATAGTTGTCCCACTCGACCTTGACCTGATCTATTATTTGACACCGTAGCTGTTGAATGTGATGGTCTAGGATGTGGATTGACTCTTTCGCGAGTGAACCCTCATCAGATACCTTCAAGGTAATCATATCAATAAGATATGTAGGATCACTAACATAATGTCTCAAAAAAGATACGTAAAAAACATTGTGCATATGCCTCAAAGAATCAGGCAAGGCTAGTCGATAGGCCATGGGCCCCTTCTTTTCCACAATCTCAAAAGGTCCAACGAACCTAGGAGAGAGTTTAGAACCCTTTCCAAACTTGATCTAACTCTTATGTGGTTTCACCCACAAGAAGACTCAATCACCAACTTCATAACTACGATCGACACGATGTGCATCAACATAACTCTTTTGTTGATCCTGCGCTTCCTTGATCCTTTGTCTTATTGTTTGAATTTGATCTTCTATTTCTTGGATTGCTTCTAGTCCCACCATGACCCTATCCTCAAGTCGATCCCAACTTAAAGGCGTCTGACATGGTCTCCCATAAAGAAACTTGAAAGGCGCCATCTTAATGGTGCTCTGATAACTGTTGTTGGATGCAAACTCTACCAGTGGCAAGAACTCTTCCCAACTCTTTTATTTGTCCATAATGTACATACACAACACATCCTCCGAGATTTGGTTTTTTCTTTTGATCTACCCATCTATCTTTGGGTGATATGCAGTACTAAAGTTAAGTTGGGTTCCCAAGGCCTCTTGGAAACTAGTCCAAAATTGTCTTGTAAACACCAATCCTCTATCAGATATAATCCTCTTAGGAACGCCATGCAACCTCACAATCTCATTGATGAAAACTCTAGCTATGTCATATGTCTGATACTTTGTATGCAAAGGAATAAAATGAGCACTCTTCGTCAGAGTGTTGACTACCACAAAAATCAAGTCGTGTCTCATTGCCATCAGTGGCAGTCCAACAATGAAAACCATAAAAATCACCTCCTATTTCGATTCTAGAATAGCGTGTGGCTGTAGTAATCCTAACAGATGTCTATGTTCAACCTTCACCTGTTGTCATTCTAGACATCTTGTCACGTTGTTGAATATGTCTTCCTTCATTCCTTTCTAGAAGAATAAGGGTTTAAGGTCTGCTCTCATCTTTCTGACTCCAAGATGAGCCATGTACACTGCTATATGAGCCTCATTTAGGATCGAACTCCTCAAATCATTGTTGGGTGGTACGTAAATTCAAATTTTAAATCTCAATAATCCGTCATTGTCCACAGTAAATCCCTCGAATTTTGGTACCATCATTGTGTTTTGTTTGATAAAATCCTTGACCTCTTTGTACCAGTCATCATCGCACTGTAAATTTAGGATCTTTTCATGCAGATTTGTCTGAAGAGGCATCACCAAAAAAATGCGTGGTCTCTGACTCAACCCATCCACCACTCTGTTCACTATTCCTTTTATGTAGGTAATCTCGAAATCGTACTCGCTAAGAAATTCCGACCAACGTCGTTGTCACACATTCAAGTCGCTTTGAGTAAATATGTGTTGTAGGCCACAATGGTCCATTTTTAGTTCAAATTTTCATCCAATAAGGTAGTGTCTCCAAACTCTTAAGGAATAAACAATGGATAACAACTCCAAATCATATGTCACATAGTTCTCCTCATGTCTTCTCAACTTTCTCGAGATGTATGCGGTCACTCGACTATATTGCATCAAGACTCTGCCTAAGCCTTCCTTGGATACATCAGTGCATACCAAGAAGTCTGTGTCCATGTCAAGGACCTTTAGTATTGATTTTTTTGTCAACAAATCCTTGAGCCTCCAAAATGCCTCCGTGCATTTCTCGATCCAAACAAACTTCTTGTTCTTCTTATGTAATTTCGTGATTGGATTTGCTATCTTCAAAAAACCCTCGATGAACCATCGATACTATCCCACTAAACCCACGAAGCTACATACTTCTGAGACATTTGTCGATGTAGGCCATTCCATAATATCCTCAACCTTTTTTGGATCCACAATGATACCCTCACCAGAGATGACATGCCCTAAGTAGTGAATCCTTGATTTATAAAATGAGCATTTAGACAGCTTCCCATACAATTTTTTCTGTCGTAGACATTGTAGTACCATGCACAAGTGTTCATCATGCTCTTCCATCATTTGAGAGTAAATCAAAATATCGTCAATGAATACTTGGACAAACTTGTCCAAGTATTCGCAGAACACCCCGTTCATCAAACTCATAAATACCCCTGGGGTGTTCATCAGTCCAAATGGAAAAACAGTAAACTCATAATGTCGAAACCTCATCTTAAATGTGGTCTTAGGGATGTCATCCTCTTTGATCTATAACTGGCGATACCCTGATGTCAAGTCAATCTTTGAAAACACTGTCACACCCTTCATATGATCAAACAGATCATCAATCCTTGGCAACAAATACTGATTCTTGATCATTTGGTTGTTCAATTGACGATAGTCAATGCAGAGTCTCCACGACCCATCCTTCTTCCGTATGAAGATAACAATTGCATCCCACAGTGACACACTTGGATGTATAAGTACTAGGTCCAACTACTCCTTTAGTTGCATTTTCAACTCCTGTAACTCCAGGGTTGACATCCGATAAGGCATTCTTTCTATTAGTTCAGTTCCCAGTTTTAGGTCGATGGTAAATTCTAACTCCTTCTCAGGTGACATCCTAGGTAAATCCTCAAGGAAGAGATCCTCAAATTCTCACACCAGGTTTTATACACCTTCTACTACTCCCTTCTCGTTTAACGCAAGGATCACATAAAGATTACATCCCTTGCGCATGCTCTTCTGTAGTTGTAAGGAAGATATGAACCTTAGGTAAAATCCCTGGTTCTGACCTACAATCATGCATCCCTGTCCCTCATCATCGACCAAGCTCAACTGTTTTGTATTACAGTTGAGTATCGCCTCATGTGATTCCAACCAGTCCATACCAATCGTGATGTCATAAGATCCTAATATCGTGATGTACAAGTTTTCCCTGGTGAAAATCTCTCCTATATTAAGGCTACAACTCGTAACCTTCCCTCCAACCTTTTTCTTGGCTCCTGAAGCCAATTCTACAAAGTTAAAATCATCTTGTTTGACTCCCTTTACCTTAATTCTTTTTAGCGCTGCACCAGAAATAAAACTCTCGGTACCACCTAGATCTATCAAAATTCTAAGGGTATAGTCAACGATGGTACCTGATGTCTCGAGAATGGGCAATTGGTGCTCTTCTTGACGGTTATTCACTACTGCATGAATCTGATGGGCCTTTCCCAAATCTCCCATGATAGTGGGTCTGACTGATCCAGATGCTCTGGTCATCTCCACTGGGTAGTCACACTTGTAATGTGGCTCCTCAGATATCCAACACCCTTTCTTTGGTCCAGTACTCCTGGTACCCAAAGTAGAAGCTAACGGCCCACCGACCTAGAACCCTGGTCTGTTCAATTGAACAAGCCTAAATTGTTGTATCCATGGTCAAAGCTATCATGGTGCTTTGTAAGGATTCTTTTGCTAAGGCACTGGTCACCGAGGTGTAGTGAAAGTGGATCCTCTCTGGGAACCACAATATCCTGTTGAATGTCTAGCTGGTGTCTCATGTTGTCACACACTAGATGACGTCTGTCCCACTAGTCTCACTAGAGTCCTGCTCTGACCCCGCTGATAAGCTCCTCCTCTGCTATGAGGGCCTTCTGGATAGCAACATGCAAGGTTTGAGGCATCAGAATCCTAAACTTTTCACGAATACTGACATTAAGGCCAAACATGAAACTGCTGACCTTAAGTTTCTCAATATTCATGTGTGAAGCATACCAAAACAACTCCATAAAATACGCCTTGTACTCAGACACTGTACGACTGCCTATCATAAGGCATTGAACTCATTGAGTTGATGCTCAGTGAATTCCTCAGATAGATACCTCTCGTAATTGTTCCTTGAACATTTCCCATGACATGTCTTCAATGGTTGTGACATGAGTGTCTTCCACCATAGAAGAGAGCTCCCCTTCAGTTGAAATATCGTCATGCAAACCTTCATGTTGGAGGTATATTTGCAAAGTGAAAAGAACATCGCCATATTCTCCAACCATGCCTCGGCGGTTGCATCATCCGGGGCACCAAAGAACTCGAGAAAGTTGACCTTCTCGAGTTCTCGATGAATGCTACCAATACCGACCAAAGCATGTGATGGACCCTCATGGGGTACCGATGCCTTGGCCTCATCTCTATCCAAATGATTGATCAGTGCCTCAAACATCCTCTAAAAGGACATCATCATCCAAACCACATCACCCACAACTACATGTTCCTTCTCAAAAACTTGTTCGTCTCCTTGGGGGTTAGACCCCTCGGGCGTGGATGCTATTGGAGGTGTCACACCTCCTCCCCTAGAACCCCGTCATCTGCCTCTACGGCATCCTCTAACCATGATTACATGCACAAGTATAAATATGTTTAATTAGCAATATTACAGTCAAATATCTAATCAACAAAAGCTGTAGTGATCCCAAGTCATGAGTTGAACTAGCTCTGATACCATATGTAATGACCCCAACCCTTACGACCCAAAACAACATACAACAAGTATTTTTTTTTTCAACATTAGGACAATAACATCAATAAAATTCATTGCGACACAACTCGACGATATCATAATGAATGAATTTCATGCAACACATAACATAACAAGCATATCATAGTTTTCACATCAAGAAGATGGACACAAATTACTACCATTTACTCATAAGTAAAAATTGACTACATCAAGATCACCAAAGCATAGCCAACATCTAATAATCTGGCCCATGTAACATAAAATTCACATCGCGCAATAATAAAATGTCATAATAATGCATCACAATACAATTTTCATTACATTTGATTTCAATAATCCACATCATCATCATCATTCGGAAGGACATGGCCCTAAAAATACAATTCCCAAAGTTTAAGCAAGGTAAACAACTGCTTAAATATCATTTATAGAATTACAACCTAACACAAGGAAGGAACATGCCATATGATGTCAAGGGAAAAATAAACATACTGAAGGGGGGACATTGCATGTACCCTCCAAGGTTTTGCTCAGGAAATTTTTCATCAATAGTTATTAGTTCTCAATATTCCTTTTCTAGCATACTTAAATGCACAATAGATTTTTAAATGTACCTATATTATTAACAATTTAAATGTTACAAAATGTAATTAGCGAGGAGATTGTTTGAACTTTAAGGTCTTCATGATAAGAACATTCCTTATTAATGAAAAAGGGGGTCAATGGAACCATGAAAATTGTAACATTAGTAAAATATGCCCAAGCAGTCTATAAGTCAACTATGATGACAAATCATTAGAAATTGTTGGATAATAACTTTGCAATTTCCTTGAACTTCATTAAATATCATTTTAATATCCCAATTAATCAAACTCATATGTCAGTAGTAATATCCATTCATACATTAGTGTATACATGGTCTTATTCCTCCACAACATTTGTATGTTAAATTCAACCATGGTCTAATATAGGTTACTGTAGGCATAGTGAAGCTAAAAAGGAATGCAAGTACATAGAAACAAAAGTAAGAGAGTTATCATGGTAAGCTATTTAGGTTCCATATTTTTGTAATCTGAAATAAAGTTAATAGAAATACAACTTAAAAAAAAAACGCTCTAAACTGAAATGATCTGCAACTGTAATGAATTTTAACTAATTTAAACTCCCCCATAAATTACCACTGAATTTTATTTCTAAATTTATTGGATTCCACGGGCGTAAGGAGGAATATGAGAAAACCAAACATCGATTAGCAATCCCACGTCCTTAAGAAAGAAAGGGAATCCAAGGGACCCATGACTTAGTTTAACTGGGCACAGAGGTAGTCAAGGGAATCACATGGGATACACCTTCAATAGTTGAGGGAAGATTGGAAGATATTCCATTGAATTCGCTGGGGAAAAATTAGAGAATGCTCCATACAGTTCGCTGGGGGGAAATCAAAGAACACACCACACAATTATGCATTCAAAATTTTAGGTCTTGAGAAAAATATAGAGGATCCATACAGAGGCGTGCTCTCACTCCAAAGATCTCTCATCGCAGAAGGCTACGAGAATTTCACAACCAAAAGAAACAATCGATTCGATTATAAGGAAGAGACAATGCTCCAGGATCAGAGGGAATGCGCAATACGACCACCGACCATGGGAATACACTACAGTAGCAAGGATTTGATAACTCAGAAAGATCATGATGGGTGCACCGTCCATCTAAGGAAGATAACAGTAAATTCACAAATCTATAATCAAGTGTAAACCATTCTCCCAGTTATAACTTTAAATAATTATTCAATGGTAAATAGATTTCAATACTCATAATAAAAATAATATTCAGTTGATCTCCATTAATAATGACTGACAGAAACTGAAATTTGGAATGGTGACCACTGCCATTTTTATCCACTACCACGATAATAAAAAGCTAAAACCTACATCTATAAAATAATCAAGGCATGCCCAAGCCAAATACAACCATACTAAAATGTGATTTTAAACAAGGCGAATTTATACTGACCGGTATAAAAGACTGATATAATTGTGATTTTAAATAAGGAAAAACAAATCTATAATCAAGTGTAAACCATTCTCCCAGTTATAACTTTAAATAATTATTCAATGGTAAATAGATTTCAATACTCATAATAAAAATAATATTCAGTTGATCTCCATTAATAATGACTGACAGAAACTGAAATTTGGAATGGTGACCACTGCCATTTTTATCCACTACCACGATAATAAAAAGCTAAAACCTACATCTATAAAATAATCAAGGCATGCCCAAGCCAAATACAACCATACTAAAATGTGATTTTAAACAAGGCGAATTTATACTGACCGGTATAAAAGACTGATATAATTGTGATTTTAAATAAGGAAAAATCAAGTGACTGGTATAAAATTTAAACATGGCGATTTTAACTGATTGGTAAAAATGAATAATATACAAGGAATATCAACAATTTGTCAACACCGAATCTTCATCCAAATCTTCTCCATGGAGAACAATAATGAAAATAAAATGCAAAGAATCAAACACAAAGAACCAATATAACTTTGAGAATCAACGCAGATAATCAATACAACTCTGAGAATGAATTGGAGATATTAAATTCCCATGAGAGAATTCCTTGTTGGGCAGAGAAATGATCCTACAATTATTATCCATTCACAGGAAAGCAGGGCATTTGAATCTAAATCTTTAACACTGGAGTGAAATAAGGTCGATTCGACTCTTGGCCAACTGCTAAGGCACAAACTAATAACTTAAAGGATAAAGAGATTGCATTGATAAAAAAAATCTCAAGAAAATCTCATGGCAATGAAATCGTCATCCGAATACAATAAAATAAACAAGTGTAAAATTAAATTTTATTACCAGTAGCAACTTTAACATGCATACCTTTACCGACAACGACGAGGGGAATATGTCCTCTCGTGCGTTCATTCCGTCCATATCCTTCTTTTCGACCAATGATACCTCACTGGTACCTCCCAGTCAACGCTAGGCGTACTCTTCTTCCCCTTGAGCCACCTAAGCCGCAAAGTGGCCACACACATAATACCAAAGAATGCTAGAACCCAACTCACCTCAAAAGGTCGAGCTACCACTCGTTACACGAGCCGGGTATCCCAACTCCCACAAGAGAAAGTTTAGTCAAGATGAAATTTCAGCAGCGTAACGTTACGCAAGACAAATTTTATCCACACTCCTCCTCTGGCATCCTTTTTATAGAGTTTTCTTAGTCATTAATTTCCCAAAACCCTCATTAGATTCTTTTTTCATTTAATTAATTTCGAAAAACCTCCCATGTACACATGTCGCTCGATCCCCTAGTTGAACCATAAAATCAATTTTATTAATTAATTAAATTTATCTATTTCCCTCACCCACCTAAAAGAGTTTCTAAAAATGCTCCTCGGTGTCCCAATATTCCCTTACAATTCTTAAATGACTTATGCCTTACTTAATTCCTAGTCGAGTTCATAAATAGAAAGTTCCAAAGGCTAGATTCCTTACTAAGTTAGACCTTTTTCTTTAAGTTTCCCCTTTTCCTTAGGTTTCCCTTTTTCTTTAAGTTTCCTTTTCTTTTAAGTTTCCCCATTTTTCATTTTTAACTAGAAATCAATTTAGCAAGTGTAGATAAAAACAACCATTTACCCATTTAATAAATTAAATCCTCCATTGTATTTTTTTTTTTTACCTTAATAATTAAGTTTGAATTGCTTACCCCCCTTCTTGTTACATATTTATTTAGTTTTTATTTATCCACATGTTCTACTTAGACCTAGGTTTTAATTTCACTAGGCTGGGAGACAATTTTTACGAGAAATTTTAGTTATTAAACATCCCTCATACCATCATCTATTTTAAGGCCAATCGAGTCCAAAGGAGGCATAATTTTCTAGGCAATAGGTTTATTAACTTATCATAGTAAAATCACGACGTTCCCTTTAGGATGCACTACATGCTCCAAGGGTTCGACCCACCTCTTTCCATTTTCTCTACGCGACGTGCCCTTCAAGACACACTACGTGCTCCAAGGGTGTTACTTGCCTCTTGACTAAATTTGGTAGACGTCAAACCCATGGAGTCAATACTCCATCAGGTGATCTTGTGGGAGACTAAGGGCCTCTAAGGAATAGGGAAGCTACCTTATTGTGCACCCCTTAGAATCATCGTGAGCGACTGTCACAGTCTGCCCTCACAAAATCATGTGTTTTCTCAAAGTAGGTAATCGTTAGCCTACAGTTCGAGCCACGATGAGAGTACTAGTAGGTTGTGGAAGAGTTTCTCCCACACCTCTCCCTCAATGTATCTGTTTTTCATCCGTGATCCCTCTACTCCAATTGTGGGTCTGGTTCGAAAGCTATCGTCAGCCTACATCGATCAATGAATCATGCCATAAATATTAATCAATCATCATAACATCTAATCATATATACATATGTCACATCAAAAACATTCAAACCCTAATAGTCCACTCCCTAACTTGATCTGGAGTCCAACGGGTTTCATTGATGCCTCTGCATCCTTAATGTCTAGTGTCCTGCACACTTAGGAGAACCCAGTCAATAACACTTGTCTATGTAAATAAAAAAAATAACATATCATCAAATCCACAATATCTCATAATCATAATCAAAAGAGCCAATAGTATAATAACCTAGATCACTTGCACGCAAGTGTCCTCAACGAATAAGTTATCTCAGTGTGCACAAGAGAGGGATGTTACATAAACCCCTCTTGTTTTAAACTTTGTCCCAAAGTTTCACAGTATATAAGTGCCAAAATAGAGTGTATCACAATATCATCAGTCTATATATCAAATAAAAATGGAAACTATTGGTGCATATCATATGCATCCTCCTAGGTCATCGAGTGAGGACTATAGTTGTCCCACTAGACCTTGACCTGATCTACTGTTTGACATCGTAGTTGTAGAATGCAATGGTCCAAGTTGTGGATTGGATATGCCATGAGCACACCCTCATCAGATACTTGCAAGATACTCATGTCAATAACATGTGTAGGATCACTAACATAATGTCTCAAAATAGATACGCGAAAAACATCATTCATACACCTCAAAGAATCAGGCAAGGCTAGTCGATAGGCCACATGCCCCTTCTTTTCCACAATCTTGAAAGGTCCCACGAACCTAGGAGAGGGTTTAGCACCCTTTTCAAACTTGATCGAACTCTTATGCGGTTTCACCTGCAAGAAGACTCAATCACCAACTTCATAACTACAATCGACATGATGTGCATTGACATAACTCTTATGTCGATCCTGTGCTTCCTTGATCCTTTGTCTCATTTTTTTCATTTGATATTCCATTTCTTGGATTTATTATGGTCCCACCAGGACCCTATTGTCAAGTCAATCCCAACTCAAAGGTGTCTGACACGATCACCCATAAAGAAACTTGAAAGGCGCCATATTAATGGTGCTTTGATAATTGTTGTTGTATGAAAAATCTACCAGTGGCAAGTACTGTTCCCAATTATTTTGTTGGTCCATAACATACATACGCAAGAAATCCTCCAAGATTTGGTTTGTTCTTTTGATCTTCCCATCTGTCTCTGGGTGATATGTGGTACTAAACTTAAGTTGGGTTCCCAAGGCATCTTGGAAACTAGTCCAAAATCGTCATGTAAACACCGATCCTCTATCAGATATAATCCTCTTAGGCACGCCATGCGGCCTCACAATCTCACCGATGAAAAATCTAGCTATGTCAGGTGCCTGATACGTCGTACACACATGAATAAAATGGGCACTCTTTGTCAGAGTGTCGACTACCACAAAAATCGAGTCATGTCTCCTGGTCGTTAGTGGCAATCCAAAAATGAAAAACATTGAAATGACCTCCCATTTCGATTTTGAAATAGCGTGTGGTTGTAGTAAACCTGTTGAATGTCTGTGTTCAACCTTCACTTGTTGACATTCTAGACATCTTACCACGTAGTTGACTATGTCTACCTTCATTCCTTTCCAGAAGAATACGTGTTTAAGGTCTGGCCTCATCTTCGTGAGTCCTGGGTGAGCCATGTACACTGCTCTATGAGCCCCGTTTTAGGATCAAATGCCTCAACTCATCGTTGGGCGGTATGTAAATTTTATTTTTAAATCTCAATAATTCATCATTGTCCATAGTAAATTCCTCAAATTTTGGTACCATCATTGTGTTTAGTCCGATAAAATCCTGGACCTCTTTGTACCAATCATTGTCATGATGTAAAGTTAGAATATTTCACGTAAGTTTTTCTAAAGAGGCATCACCGAAAATATGCGTGGCCTCCGACTCAACACATCAACCACTCTATTCACTATTCCTTTTATGTAATTAATCTCAAAATCATACTCGCTAAACAATTCTAACCAATGTCATTGTCGCATGTTCAAGTTTCTTTGCGTAAATATGTGTTGTAAAACACAGTGGTCCATTTTTAGTTCAAATTTTCGTCCAATAAGGTAGTGTCTCCATACTCTCAAGGAATAAATGATAGCTAACGAGTCCAAATCATGCATCACATAGTTCTCGATATGTAAGCAATCACTCGACCATCTTGCATCAAGACTCCGCCTAAGCCTTCCTTGGATTCTTCAGTGCATACCAAGAAATCCTCATCTATGTCAGGGACCTTTAGTATCGGTGATGTCATCAACAACTCTTTGAGCCTCCGAAATGCTTCTGTGCATTTCTCGGTCAAAACAAAATTCTTCTTCTTATTTTGCAATTTTGTAATCGGATTAGCTATCTTTGAGAAACCCTCGACGAAACTTTGATAACATCCCACTAAACCCATGAATCTACACACTTCTAGGACATACATCGGTGCAATCCATTACATAATAGCCTCGAGCTTTGCTAGATCCATGCCAATACCTTCTTCGGAGATGACATGCCCTAACTAATGAATCTTCGATTGATAAAATGAGCATTTAGACAGTTTCCCAAACAATTTGTTCTCTCATAGACACTATAGTACCAAGTGCAAGTGCTCGTCATGCTCCTCCATCGTCCGAGAACATATCAAAATATTGTCAATGAATACTTGGACGAACTTATCCAAGTATTCATGAAACACCCCGTTCATCAAGCTCATAAATACCCCCGGGGCGTTCATCAGTCCAAACGGTAAAACAATAAACTCATAATTTCCAAACCTCGTGTTAAAGGAAGTCTGTGGGATGTCGTCCTCCTTGATCCGTAACTAGTGATACCTTGATCTCAAGTCAATCTTTGAAAACATAGTCATGCCTTTCATCTAATCAATCAGATCATAAATCCTTAGAAACAGATACTGATTCTTGATCGTGGCCTTGTTCAATTGATGGTAGTCAATGCAGAGTCTCCATGACCCATCCTTATTCCGTATGAAAATAACAGGCGCACCCCACGGTAACACACTTGGATGTATAATTCCTAGATCCAACAACTCCTTCAGTTTCATTTTCAACTCTTGTAACTCAGGGGTCGACATCCGATAAGGTGTTCTTGCTATCGATTCAGTTCCCGATTTCAGGTCGATGGTAAATTCCAATTCCCTCTCTGGAGTTAATCCTGGTAACTCCTATGGGAAGACATCCACAAACTCTCATACTATCGAAAGGTTTTCTAGCCCTTCCACCATGCCTTTTTCATTTAACGCAAGGATCGCATAAAGATTGCATCCATTGCGCATGTTATTCCATAGCTGTAGGGAAGAGACGAACCTTAGGGAGACTCCCTGGTTTCGACCTACAATCACATGTATTTGTCCCTCGTCATCGACCAAGATTAATCATTTCGTCTTATAGTTGAGTATCACATNNNTTTCGTCTTATAGTTGAGTATCACATCATGTGATTCCAACCAGTCCATACAGATTACAACGTCATAAGACCCTAATATCATGACGTACAGGTTGGCCCTTGTGAAAGACTCTCCTGGAAGAAGGCTACAACCAATAACCTTCTCTCCAACCTTCTGTTTGGCTCCCGAAGCCATTTCTACAAAGATAAACTCTTCATGTTTGACTACCTTTACCTTAATTATTTTTAGCCCTACACTAGAAATACAATTCTCTATAGCACATGGATCTATCAAAGTACTAAGGTTCTGGTTAGCAACGATACCTTTCGTCTTGAGCACAGTCGATTGGTGGTCTACCTAGCGGTTATTCACCGTTGCATGAATCCGATGGGCCTTTCCTGAATCTCCCATGGTAGTGGATTTGACTGATCCAGATTCTCTGGTCCTTTTAACTGAAAAATCATGTTGGTAATGTGGCTCTGCACATGTCCAACACCCTTTCTTTGGTCCAATACTCTTGGCACCCGAAGTAGAAGCTAGCGGTCCACTGACCTAGAACCCTGGTCTTTTCTACTAAACATGCCTAAATGGCTGCTGCTGTGGTCAATGTTGTTGCTGGCATTGTGGTCCTTTGTAAGGAGTCTACTGTTGAGGTGTCGGTCGTCATGGTGTGGCATATGTGGATCCTCTATGAGTGCCTTGAAATCCCAGTGAATGTCTAGCTGGTGTCTGATGCTGCAACGCACCAAATGACGCTCGTCCCATTGGTCTCGCGGGAGTCTTGCTCTGACCCCCATTGATAAGATCCTCCTCTGCTATGAGGGCCTTTTGGACACTGCTATGAGGGCCTTTTGGACAATATCCTGCAAGGTTTGAGGCATCAAAATTCTTAGCTTTGCATGAATGTTGACGTTAAGTTTGAACACAAACTTGTTGACCTTAAGTTTCTTGACATTCAGGTGTAGAGCATACTGAAGCAGCTCCAAGAAACGGGCCTCATACTCAGGCACCGTATGATCGCCCTGTCAGAAAGAATTGAAATGGTTGAGATGACACTCAATAAATTCCTTAGATAAATACCTCTCTTGGAACTGTTCCTCGAACTGTTCCCATGACACATCTTCGGCTGCCATGTTCAATTGTGGTAGGAGTGTCTTCCACCATAGAAGAGCACTCCCATGTTCAATTGTGGTAGGAGTGTCTTCCACCATAGAAGAGCACTCCCCTTCAGTTGAAATACCACTATGCATAACTTCATGTTGGAGGTATAGTGGCGAAGTGCAAAGCACATTGCCATATTATCCAACCATGCCTCGGTGGCTGCGCCATCTGGGGCACCAAAGAACTTAGGAAATTTGACCATCTCGAGTTCGTGGTGACTACTACCAGTATTTCCTGAAGCACGCAGTGGACCCTCAGAAGGTGCTGACACACTGACCTCATCTCTATCCAAACAACTGATCAATGCCTTAGACATCCTCTAGAAGGACCTCATCATCCACAACTATCTGTTCCTCCTAGACAACTTGTTCATCTCCTGGGGTTTAGACCCCTCGGGCGTGGATGCTACTGGGGGCGTCACTCCTCCTCCCCTAGAACCCCATCGTCTTCCTTTGCAACAACCTCTAACCATGATTACCTGCATGAATACAAATCAATTTTAATTAGCGACAATTATAATCAAGTATCCAATCAATGGAAGCCGTAGTGATCCCAAGTCGCGGGTCGAACCAACTCTGATACCATATGTAACGATCCCTGTCATTACAACAACATGTGATGCATAACAAGTGCAATATTTTTTTTTCCTTTTTTTTAATGAGAAAGTGATCAAGACGACAGTTAATCGACGCAACTCGACGATGTACATAACACATAAAATTCAGGAAATAGGCAATGTAACTACCTAGCATACTAGCACATCATGTAGCTGGACACCACAAAAGACAATCTCTCTGACAAAAATATATACGACTACCCGCCCATCCTACCCTACAAGGTTAGGACCTCCAAGACACATAAGCAATGCTCAAGCCCATGTTCTCATCGATTTTGACCATCTAAGGTCTCAAGGCTGGCGACTATTATGAGGAATAAGAAGGTGTCTACATCCCTCCCGACACACGCAAGACAAGCCTACTAACTAAGGATGATCATTAGACTGACCCAACACAACCAACATCAAGGACACAAGTAACGTGAACCTTTAAAGCAAGCGAGAAATATAAATCATTGATTCAACACTTTGCACGGTGCACCAAACAACAATGTTCAATCATCAGTGGCCCTTCACAGTGCACAACCACAGAATTCTAAACACATAGACATTACTTCAATCAACCTTAAATTTACAAGCGTGTAAGGAAGCTGACATACATAATCTATCTAGCAATAACAAACTTGAGAAGCAATTCTATTTAAATTCCATGCATGCTATTTAATCTATCATTAATTAAAATGGAAACTGAGGTGTGAGAAGTGATATACCTTCGAGGTTCCTTCATTTAATCACGCATACATAATTTCAAAGTAAACATTAACTACGATTAATCAACTTGGTAGATATAATAAGAACTGACAAAAAAACTACATCTTGTAATACTTCCATCTATCTTCTGCAATCAATAGTTTACCCTCCATTAAAACCTTTTTCATCACACTCCATTAATTAAGATAAGACAAATATTTCTCCATTCTTCCTAATTACAACCCCTTTTCATCATTGGAAGGAATGAACATCAATTTAATTTGAATACATTAATATTGTCCTATAAAAATGATCATTTTAACATAAGACATTCCTATAAAAATTATCATTTAATTATTATCATTAACATAACTGACTTTTATACAATGGAATTAAAGGAATTCCAAGGGTTCCTTGGAACCCTATTAGAGTCTTATCTAGAGTGCATTCGAGGGAAGGAACTGATTTTTAAAAATCGTAAAACAAATTTCAACAAAATATGATAGTCAACTTACTGTTATCTAATTGCTATAAACGCCACTAAGGTGAGTAAGATAACTCTTTAACCACAACTTGGATCACACACCCAACATTAACATAGTGAACTGTTAAAAGGATCTGGAGGCAATCTGATTTTTAAGTGGTATCTAAATAGGAAGCATTTAAACTGTTAATTCCGAGGATTGCAACTGTGAGAGATGAAAAAGGTAAATGAAAAATTCAATTAAATTCCCCCCAGGCAACCCACACTTCTTTCAACACGATTTCATATTTACACGGATTGGAGTGAAAAATAATAATTAAATAAAACAATTTTGCCACTTTCCAACAACATAATAATAATTTTCTGACCATGTTAAGTCTCGTATATTGAAATAAAAGAAACATATTTCTTTTTGGTTTTTATTCAAAATTTCTTGGGTAAAGAAGTGGTGTCAAAGTGAGATCTTTCATGATCATGTCAGAACATTTGAAAATAAATCTAAGAGTCAATCAATAATCAATTTTAGAGCATTTAAACTTCAGATATATAAACATGATACAACATTTACGATCCCATTGAATTCCCAGACAAATTTCAGTGCACCTCATCTTTCCAAAAACTGTAATACATGGCCTTTAAATACATAATTACACAGAAAACATACAAAGATGGAATGCTACATTTGTTGTCTGTGTGAGAATAATAGCTTGCATCTCAAGTCTCACTTCCCTCGTAAATGTTATCATTTAGGACAAAGAATTAAATCAGATCTAAAACATGAAACAACATTTACGATTTAGAAATTTAAAACAGAATTACACGGAAAAATACAAACATAGAAGGCTACATTTGTTGTCTGTGTGAGAACAATATCTTTTATATAAATTCTCAGTTCCCTCGTAAATGTTATCATTTAGGATGAAGAATTAAATCATATCTAAAACATGATACAACATTTACGATTTAGAAATTTAATACATAATTAC
>CBVK0100501486.1:0-18211 GCA_900067695.1 Picea abies | reverse complement strand
TTTTACCCTGGAAACCCAAACTGAGAAAACCAACATTCCTTGAGCGTTCTCCTTTCTTGTTGTCCTATTCAATCCGAATAAAAGGTTACATGTCTAACCTTGGTCCAGATCTAAGACACAATCAAAATCATACCCTCTTTTCTGCACAAGAACAACCCTATATCCAATTTGGCTTACATATGCATGACCAACAACCTACATCTAAAGATTTCTTTAAATATTGGTTATCCTACAATTCATTGATTATCATTACCCTTTATGACCTTACAACACACCCCTTTATAGGATTTACAACATGAATAACACTAAATACTTGGTGCCCAAAAACGGTTACAGATCCATGCAGATCATTGGCGACTTGGTCAACGAGTCTACTATGTTTTCCAATGTGTCTGCTTTCTCCAATAGCACCGTGTTACTTTCCACCGTGTCTCTTATTAAATGGTATTGTACAACAATGTGATTAGTCTTTGAATGATAAGAAAGGTTCTTTTCCAGAAACATTGCGCTTTGACTGTCGCAACTTACCTTCATAGCTCTCTGCTCAAACTCGATTCTTGAACACAACCTTTGCAGCCATACCTTTTCTTTGCTTACATGAGTGGCCACCATGTATTCAACTTCTGTTGTTAACAAGGCTACAACCGCATGTTGCTTACTCATCCAACTTATTGCTCCACTAAACATCTTGAAAACATATTCGTTGGTCGACCTCCGTCGATCTAGATCTCCAGCCCAGTCGGTGTCGACAAAGCCGTGTACATTTAATTTACCATTGTTATCTCCATATCTTCCTTGGTATCATATAGCATAGTCCTTCATGCCACACAAATACATGAATACTCTCTTGACAGCTATCCAGTTCTCATTTCCAGGTGTCGACATGTACCTTCTTAACACTCCCACTGCATCGACAATTTTTGGTCGAGTGCAGACTATCGCATACATTAGACTACCAACAACACTTGCATAGGGAACATGTGCCATGTCCTCTATTTTTTCATGTGTCATTGGACATTTTATAGCAGGTAGCCTTTCTCCCACAGGAATTGGCACCTTCACCGGTTTGCAATCCTGCATGTTGAAACACTTTATAATTGTTTCAATACACTTTGTGTGATTCAACCAAATATTTCTAGCAGCTCGTTCTCTCTTAATATCCATTCCCAGAATGAAGTTAGTTGCACCGAGATCCTCCATGTCGAACTTGGAGGATAGTTACTTCTTCACCTTCTTTATTGTGCCCATGTTTTTACCAATCAGCAACATGTCATCGACATACAAAGCTACATATATGAAACGCCCACCTTCTTCCTTGGAATATATGCAGTGATCGGCTTTTCTTCTCACAAATCCCAAACTAAGGATGTGTGTGTCAAGATTTTGGTACCACATCCTTGGCGATTTCTTTAGACCATAAAGGGATATTTTTAGTTTGCACACCAACTCTTTCTTTCCCCTTACTACAAATCCTTCAGGTTGTCTCATGTAATTTCTTCTTCGAGGTCCCCATATGGGAACGTTGTCTTCACATCCATCTGTTCTATTTCCAAATCGAATGTTGTAGCCAGAGACATTAGTATTCTAATGGAAGTTAGTTTTGCAACAGGAGAAAAATCTCACCGAAGTTGACTCCCTAGACTTGGGAATAACCTTTTGCTACCATTTGAGCTTTGAACTTCTCGACTTGTCATGCGACATTCATCTTCTTATTGAATACTGATTTTCTACCGATGGGATTTCTTCTACTAGGTAACTTGAATAAATCCCATGTCTCATTATTGTGCAAGGATTCCATCTCTTCGACCATGGTGTCCTTCCAGAGTTTACCCTCTGCCAAGTCAACTGCCTCACTGACCGACTTGGGCTCATCATCAATGGAAATTAGCACAAATGTGGAACAGAAGTCAAGAAGACTATACTTTTCGATGGGTTTTCATACTCTTTCTGACCTCCTTACCACCTGAGTTTGTTGTTCCACCTCTTCCTCATATTCATTCAGATCATATGAATCATCTTCTTCCTTCCTTAGTTCAAATCACACCATCTCAGGATTGTTCTCGGTCTAAAGAATTTCCTCAGCCTCGGACTTACCTCTAACTTCTCTGAAGACCACATCACGATTGTACACCATTCTCCTTGATGCAAGATCCTAGAGCTTATATCCTTTCATTCCTTATTTATATCCAATGAAAAAAAAAATTATTGCCTTCTTGTTCGACTTGCTCCTCTCTTCCTTGGGAACATGCACAAATGCATCTCAACCAAATAATTTGAGATGTGAAACTGAAGGCTTCTTACTGGACCATAACTCATGTGAATTTGTGTCAACTAGCACCGACGAAAGAGACATATTCACCATATATCTTGCCGTATCTACTGCCTCCACCCAGAATTCTTGTGCGAGCCCAGCACCACTTCGCATGTTCCTTCCCTTATCCATCAACGTTATGTTCATTCTCTCAGCAATTCGATTTTGTTGTGGGGTATATGATTTGGTATTTTTGTGTGCTATTCCACACTGCTTGCAGAACTGATCAAGTTATTTTCCACAGAATTCACCACCATTTTTAGTTCTCAGCACCTTAATCTTCTTATCTATCTAGTTTTTTACAAGAGCTTTAAACTCTTTAAATTTCTCGAAAACCTCTGATTTCTTCCTCAGTAAATATATCCATGTCTTCCTGGAAAAATCATCCATGAAGGAGACATAATACAACGATACAATAAGTGTAGAAATTGTAACTGGGCCAAACACATCAATATGAACCAATTCTAGAATCCCATTTTCCCTTGTTGCTCCAGATGGGAAACTCACCCGACTTTGTTTTCCATATATGCACAAGAACAACCCTATATCCATTTTGGCTTACATATGTATGACCAACAACCTACATCTAAAGATTTCTTTAAATAGTGGTTATCCTACAATTCATTGATTATCATTACCCTTTACGACCTTACAACACACCCCTTTATAGGATTTACAACATGCATAACACTAAATACTTGGTGCCCAAAACGGTTACAGATCCATGCAGATCATTGGCTACAAATCCTGCAAATCTCAGAATTCTCTTACATGTGACTCCAAGTCGGATTACCAGTCGACTACTATTCGGCCTTCATTCAGTCTTCAGTCGGTCGCCATATGCCCTCCTATCAACCTCTTGTTGGTTGACCTCTTCGATTTGTTGTCGATGCCTTTACCATGTCGAACTGCCTCGACCTTGGACTTCAACTTTACCCAGTCGACTCAACTCAACCTTCGACTTCAACTTTACCCAGTCGACTCAACTTGACCTTCGACTTGCTATTGATCCACCTCGACTTTGACCGTCAATCGATTCACCTCGACTAGACTTTCACTACAAAGAATATAACAACCCAACATTCTCCCACTTGTCTTCTTCTTTGTTGAAACATGAGATTCCTGAACTTTCATTCACAGACCCAGGGCAACAATGTCCATTGCCTCTCTGCACTAAGAGAACTTCACAACACTCATAGACTTGGTCAACGAGTCTACTATGTTTTCCAATGTGTCTGCTTTCTCCAAGACTTGGTCAACGAGTCTACTATGTTTTCCAATGTGTCTGCTTTCTCCAAGAGCACCTTGTTACTTTCCACCGTGTCTCTTATGAAATGGTATTGTACAACAATGTGATTAGTCTTCGAATGATAAGAAAGGTTCTTTGCCAGAAACATTGTGCTTTGACTGTTGCAACTTACCTTCATAGCTCTCTGCTCAAACTCGATTCTTGAACACAACCTTTGTAGCCATACCTTTTCTTTGCTTCCATGAGTGGCCACCATGTATTCAACTTATGTTGTTAACAAGGCTACAACCGCATGTCGCTTACTCATCCAACTTATTGCTCCACTAAACATCTTGAAAACATATTCGTTGGTCGACCTCCGTCGATCTAGATCTCCAGCCCAATCGATGTCGACAAAGCCATGTACATTTAATTTACCATTGTCATCTCCATATCTTCCTTGGTATCATATAGCATAGTCCTTCATGCCACACAAATACATGAATACTCTCTTGACAACTATCCAGTTCTCATTTCCAGGTGTCGACATGTACCTTCTTAACACTCCCACTGCATCGGCAATGTTTGGTCGAGTGCAGACTATCGCATACATTAGACTACCAACAACACTTGCATAAGGAACATGTGCCATGTCCTCTATTTTTTCATGTGTCACTGGACATTTTTTAGCAGGTAGCCTTGCTCCCACAGGAATTGGCACCTTCATCGGTTTGCAATCCTGCATGTTGAAACTCTTTATAATTGTTTCAATACACTTTGTGTGATTCAACCAGATATTTCTAGCAGCTCGATCTCTCTTAATCTCCATTCCCAGAATGAAGTTAGTTGCACCGAGATCCTCCATGTCGAACTTGGAGGATAGTTACTTCTTCACCTTCTTTATTGTGCCCATGTTTTTACCAATCAGCAACATGTCATCGACATACAAAGCTACATATATGAAACGCCCACCTTCTTCCTTGGAATATATGCAGTGATCGGCTTTTTGTTGTAGCCAAAGACATTAGTACTCTAATGGAAGTTAGTTTTGCAACAGGAGAAAAATCTCACCGAAGTTGACTCCCTAGACTTGGGAATAACCTTTTGCTACCATTTGAGCTTTGAACTTCTCGACTTGTCATGCGACATTCATCTTCTTATTGAATACTAATTTTCTACCGATGGGATTTCTTCTACTAGGTAACTTGAATAAATCCCATGTCTCATTATTGTGAAAGGATTCCATGTCTTCGACCATGGTGTCCTTCCAGAGTTTACCCTCTGCCAAGTCGACTACCTCACTGACTGACTTGGGCTCATCATCGATGGAAATTAGCACGAATGTGGAACAGAAGTCAAGAAGACTATACTTTTTGATGGGTTTTCATACTCTTTCTGACCTCCTTACCACCTGAGTTTGTTGTTCCACCTCTTCCTCATATTCATTCACATCATATGAATCATCTTCTTCCTTCCTTAGTTCAAATCACACCATCTCAGGATTATTCTCGGTCTGAATAATTTCCTCAGCCTCGAACTTACCTATGACTTCTCTGAAGACCACATCACAATTGTACACTATTCTCCTTGATGCAAGATCCCAGAGCTTATATCCTTTCATTCCTTCTTTATATGCAATGAAAATAAATTTTATTGCCTTCTTGTTTGACTTGCTCCTCTCTTCCTTGGGAACATGCACAAATGCATCTCAACCAAATAATTTGGGATGTGAAACTGAAGGCTTCTTATTGGACCATAACTCATGTGAATTTGTGTCAACTAGCACCGACGAAAGAGACATATTCACCATATATCTTGCAGTATCTACTGCCTCCACCCAGAATTCTTGTGAGAGCCCAGCACCACATCGCATGTTCCTTCCCTTATCCATCAACGTTATGTTCATTCTCTCATCAATTCGATTTTGTTGTGGGGTATATGGTGTGGTATTTTTGTGTGCTATTCCACACCGCTTGCAGAACTGATCAAATTATTTTCCACAGAATTCACCACCGTTTTCAGTTCTCAGCACCTTAATCTTCTTATCTATCTAGTTTTCTACAAGAGCTTTAAACTCTTTAAATTTCTCAAAAACCTCTAATTTCTTCCTCAGTAAATATATCCATGTCTTCCTGGAAAAATCATCTATGAAGGAGACATAATACAACGATACAATAAGTGAAGAAATTGTAATTGGGCCAAACACATCAATATGAACCAATTCTAGAATCCCATTTTCCCTTGTTGCTCCAGATGGGAAACTCACCCGACTTTGTTTTCCATATATGCAATGTTAACAAAAGTCAACCTCTAAACCACATTCAAGAAAACCTTCGACCACACCTTTGTTGTGCATAGTTCGAAGTCCTTTTTCTCTAATGTGTCCCATCTTCTCATGCCATAGTCTGGTCGAGTCAATTTTCTCATGTCTTGTCGAGTCGGTTTGTATTGACTCAGCTCGATTCAATTCGATTTGAGTCGAAGTTGATTCAACTTCAAGAGAAACGATGTTGTTGCTTCCAGTCAAGTCAACATTCCCTAACAACTTGTATAGGGTTCCACTCTGAACTCCTTTCATTAAGACCATCGCACCTCTGACCATCTTACACGAATCCTTCTGAAACAGAGTGTGCACTCCAACATCACTCATCTTACTGGTAGATATCATATTTCTTGCCAAACCTGGAATGTGTAGCGCATTTGGAAGGATTCTTTTCCTCCCATCCTACAGTATTATTCGAACTCTTCCTCGTCCAACAATTTTGGTTGTCGAGTCGTCCCCCAATAACACATCGCCTCCATCATATCATTCATACTCACAAAACCATTCTCTATGTGGTGTCATATTATAGGATTCTCCTAAGTCGATCAACCAAACACCTTGATCTGACTGTGTACTCATCGACGCTGGGTACACATCACCTCCCTTATCTGGGGTTATCTTTCTCTTAGTCGACTGCTTCTCGTCGGATCTCATACTGACTTCCATCGCTCCTGACTTATAGTCCTTTTTATAATGCCCAACTTTACTAGATTTCTAACATCTTCTTGTCGATTGAACTGGGGATTTAGATCTGCCCTTTGACTTAGACTTTATACTGGAGAATTTTCCTTTATCTTTTTCAATCAGTTGACCTCTCACCACTAAAGCATCGTTGGTCGATCCTTCCAAGTTCTTTCTTCTCATTTCTTCTGACAGCAGAGAAGCAACCACGTCTTCTAGTGTTAGTGTGGTTGTCTTACTCCCTATAGCCATGACTAAGCTATCCCAAGAGTCAGGCAAAGAACATAATAGGTTTATGCACTTCTCCTCCTTGGTGATTTTAATATCCATAGACGATAAATGGCTTAAAATGGCGTTAAACGCATTTAAATGCTCAGTCACTGAACTTTCATCCCTCATTCTCAGAAGATACAATTTCTTTCTAAGAAACAACTTATTTACCAAATATTTCGACTAGTATAAGCTTCCTAGCTTGTCCCACATTTTCTTGGTCGAAACTCCACCTGAGACATTCGGCAGTACTGAATCTGCAAGACAAATTCGAATCGTACTTCTTTCTCTTCTTTCGATTTTATCCCATTCTTCTGTCGATATGCATGTTGGTTGGGTACCTGGATAGATTGTTGTCCATTGTTCTCTATCTACAAGAAGATCTTCCATTTTAAGCTTCCAAAGCTCAAAATTCTGGACATTGAATTTTCTATCTCTATTCTTGAACTGCTTACCATTCTTTACCACGATCTTTAACACAATTTATGACTTAGAACTTTTATTGTACCTAGGGTTTAGTTCTTAGATTCAAGATTGGTAAATCAATATCTAATACACACGTCAAAGCATAACAAACCTTTGATACCCTTTTCAGGAAATGAGAAACACTTACACACTAAACCTAGCATAAGAGAAGAAGAATTTAATCAATAACATAAATGACAAAGCAATCACATAATACACATATATTTTACCCTGGAAACCCAAACTAGGAAAACCAACATTCCTTGAGTGTTCTGCTCTCTTGTTGTCTTATTCAATCTAAATAAAAGGTTGCATGTCTAACCTTGGTCCACACCTAAGAAACAATCGACACCATACCCTCTTGCCTGCGCAAGAACAACCTTGTAGCCAATATGGCTTACATCTGCATGACCAACAACCTACATCTAAATATTTCTCTAAACATCTAAATATTTCTCTAAAGACTGGCTATCCTATGATTCATTGATTATCATTAGCCTCTATGACCTTACAACACACCTCTTTATAGGCTTTACAACATGAAGAACCCTAAAGACTCGATGCCCAAAAGCGGTTACAAATCCATGCAGATCATTGGCTACAAATCCCGCAAATCTTGAGATTTTGTTACATACAACTCCAAGTCAGATTACTAGACAAATACCAGTCGGCCTTCATTCATTCTTCATTTGGTCTCTAAATGCCTGCTTATCGACCTCTTGTAGGTTGACCTCTTCAACTTGTCGTCGATGCCTTTACCATGTCGAACCGCCTTGACCTTCGACTTCAAATTTACCCAATCGAATCACCTTGACCTTCAACTTGTTGTTGATCCACCTAGACTTCGACCGTCAGTCAATTCACCTCGACTAGAAATTCGCTGCAAAGAATATAACAACCCAACACCTTCCACCTAGCTCTCTACATGTTCTAGTCAACTTCCTACCAGACCTACTTTGGTTGCAATACTTCTTCTACCCCTTGGGTTCCATTATTCCCTTACATCTATTTAAATGGAAGCAACATTCATTTTTAGTTGTAATTTGATTTGGTTCCTCTCACCAAGATCCCATATTTTAACTATTTAAATGGAAGCAACATTCATTTTTAGATGTAATTTGATTTGGTTCCTCTCACCAAGATCCCATATTTTAATTTGCTTCGACTATGTCACAAGCATAGGTATCCTTGCCTCATTTGTAAAGAGATTGTGTGTGTGTGTGTGTGTGTGTTGTTGGGTTCAAGAATTGACATCTTTTTTCCACCATTTTGTTATTATTTCACCCGCTTTCCTTATATCATCCATACCCTTTTCATAACCATTACTATCCAATATCTTGTCTTTTTGTCCCGATATGCTAAGTTCATATGTTACTTCAATTCATTAAGTCTTGCTTGCATTTGAGAGGGATAATGATTGTTTCGGGTATTTACTGACAAAGTGTTAAGAACTGCATACAAGATGATCGACTACTATAGGAGTTGATACTTCAACAATTCAGGAATTTGTTACTCCCAAGTGTTGTTACTCCCAAACTATTGTTACTCTCAACAAACCGGCGATATTATCTGGAGACCACTACCATTTGTGTTGATGCTCGTCGGGTTGTTGATCCACGCAAGTCCCTCATGGAAATAATAACTTGTCTTTCTAGATGACATGGATTTTATACAAAGTCACAATCACTGTAATTGACATGAGTTTGTTTTCCCTTCTGAATTATGGGACAACTCGTTGAGCAAGGTCTGTAATTAATTATACCTTGTTATGACTGGTTGTAAAAGATATTGAATTTCTTCTTATTTAATACTTTATTGAACAACTTGAGAATCAAAATATTCTCAAGATTGTTCGTAATTATCGATTTTCTAAGATTAGTTGAGAAGAGGGAGCCTTTAAAAACATAGCATCTTCGCTCTCGGGCTAGTCTAGTTCTTCTTAGCAGTTACTTCGGTCGATGAGGAACAATACCTGCATTTGCAATTTCTGATTTTGATTAATAAAGACTCAATAAGTTTGTGGTTTAGTTTATGTTAATTTAAGTTGTAGTTTATGTAATTTCTCCAACCCTTGCTAAGGAGGAAGGGCCCTCCTCTTTGGCAGGGTTGGTGTTATTGTACTAGTAGGTAATACTTTATAGCTATAGTTTTAGATTGTTGTTGTTATTGTTACTTATTATTGATTGTGAGTGTTATAACGCAAATGTATATTGTTGTTACTCAATTATATCACTACAATACTGTGAATTAGATTCGGTTCTTTCGATTGTTGTTGCTACAAGACTATTGTGTTGATTTGATTAATCTTAATTGATTTTGTATTAATGAATTAATGAGGCTCAACTAAATTTGGAATGTTGATGTTATCTAGTTATTTTATAAGAGGATTCCTTTTAAGAAATATTAGTTGCCTTTAGATTTACTCGGTTTCAACATGGTGTGCTTCCCTTCAAGTCGAATGAATTTCTTTTGCAAGGAGTGAGTTTGTTTCATTTCCAACAAGAGTGCAATCTGTTTCATTTCTCAAGCAAGAGTGCAATTTGTTTCATTCCCAAGCAAGTGATCCATTTCCAGTACAAGTGTGCAGAGTGAGATTTCTAGAGTGATTTTATTTATGCAAGTGTGAGATTGATTCCAGTTACAACAGTGTGATTTCAATCCAAGTAGTGTGAGTGCGTTTCAATTCAAAGTAAGTGCATTTCCAATTTAGCAAGAGTGTTTTATTTTCAGCGAGTGTGGAATCTAGTTTGTAGTGTGTGCTTAATTCTCAAGATTATGTTTTAAAGGTTACAAGGTAGTGTCAGTTAGGAAATTGTTGCATGCATATATTTTGCACAATATCTTTGAAAGAAAATGATGTACCCTAGGTTGACTATTAATGTATTGGGTGATTGAGCTATTCAATTAGACAATTAAATCTATGAACATATGTCACCTCGCCATCATTTGTTTTTGTAGGTGGTCTATATTGTCTCTCCATCGGAGTTCCTTCCCCAATGATCAATTATGTCTATATATGTCTATTATTACATGATATATAGGTAAGAAACACATGATGTATTTTGACTGTATAATATGCTCTTAACCTCATACAATAGGGGACGTCTATTATCACCTTAATTTTGCTCACATGTGACCTTTAAGTGGTCGTATCCATAAACATCATAAATTAGCATAGACCTCACATAATACATTCAAATGCATGTTTTATAGGTTATTTATACACTGTAAGTACAGTCAACCCATCAGTTGACCATTTCCAAGTTTGGACAAGATATCCCTCTACACTACCAATAGTCACGCCTAAAAATCCTCAATACTCATGTGGCCCTTGTAAATCTATAAATCAAGGATTCCCATGGCCCATAAATGCCAAAGGACACCTTGAAGCAATGAAGTGGTTGAACCAATACCAATTATGTCTTCTATCTTACTAAAATTTGGTGTTTTGGGCCCCCTTTAGCCCTCCTTTAGGTCAAATTAGGCACATGGATACCCATACATGAAGGATGGTCACTCACTTTCAAACCATATCATTTCAACTTCAATACGATCTTCTTCTTCTTCTTCTTCTTCTTCTTCTTTTCCAGGTTACATTGCCCGGGGAAAACCCTCGAGTACTTCCCCTCATTTTGAGGATGGTACCCAAGGTAAACCCAAGAATCTTCACGGCACAGGGTTGGTCAACAACGGGCTCAAATCCATTACAACAATATATCCATTAAGAGCTCAACATGTCACTTGTGGGAATTGAACTTGGGTGGGGAAGATAACAATCATTCCTCCCAACCACTTGAGCTAAAGTGAAGCTTCAATACAATCTATAAATATAATCTATTATTAATCATTTGAAAGGAAGAAATTGAAGATACGGTTATGTTGGAGGAATAGAGCCAAATATTAAGAGGTGCAAATTGCTTACATTCACTTATTGTGAGTTTGCTTGCCATCATGCTACCCACTTTTCTTCTAAAGTGACAATTGATAGGGGAAAGTGTTAGCAATTTTTCTCCTAATCATTACATCCTAAACTACCCTAAATTTATCTTGGGATATATTCATTATCCTAAGCCACACATATTTAGTTATGTGGGTTGTTATAGGTGGTTACTAGAGGAATGCATTATGTATTGTATTATCATGTGAATAATATAATGAATAATGAATTCAGCTTTCTGCATTTCAACCAATTCTTGATCTTCTTGTTCTTTATTTTATGCATCTTAGCCAATTCTTGATATTCTTGTTCTTCATTATGTCCTTCAATTAGTATCAGAGCACTTGTGGTCTTAAGGGCCTGGTAGTACCATAATTGTGATTCATGAAAGGTCTTATCAATGGTGATGGCATTGGAATGAGGATGATAAAAGAAACTACCATGTACTTGGAACTACAATGAAGAAAGCATGGCACTGGAAATTACACGAAATTTGAGGAAAATGATTGAAGAGGTAATTCGTTGTTTTTGGAGTCACTATTGGTAAAATTGAGATTTCTTTTTCATTATTTATCTATTTTCAGTGATCTCACTTGCATTGGAAACTAGATTCAGACAAGAAACACTAATGTTTGTGGTTTTTCAAGATTAATCATATATTTTGAGTTATTAATCACGTAAGAATAGTTTTCCCTATTAAATGGGGATATGGAATCAATAAATCGTAGATTACAACCATCATACACAACCAAATTGAGCAAATAATCTGGCATTGGAAATCTCCTTCAAAGACCTATTAAACACCTCTAAATTTTTTGAGGAAAAGACGAAATGGAGTAAGAAAATCTTGTTAGAGCAAGTTACCAAAATTGGAAAAACTAATGCTACCAGTAAAAAACACATTTTTCTTACTATAGAGGCAACCTTTTTGAGATCTACAACTTATGAATAGGATGCCCATGGCATTGTCCAAATGGGTTTCTTTTGTTTTTTGAATTCAAGTCTTTATCAATGAGATCTTATTAATAAAAATTTGTTGTCTTTCCAAAGCTACAGTGAAAAAATTTCATGGAAGGTTTATAGGTCGTACGAATAATTTTAGATTAGTTTGAAGCATGTTGGAGGATAGCTTCACCAAGTTATCAAATGGATTTTATTGATTCTTCTACTCATGTATGAGTGTTTGCATGAATGATAAAAATAAGGAAGAAGAAGCGACAATGAGAGCTATAGGTTGAAAGCTCATGTGAGTTCTTTGGAAATAAATTATGTATTTATAAAATTTGATATATTAAATGGTGATATTGGGTATGTAAAAAGTATGTCTCAAAATTGAACAAGGAGATCAAATGCGCGTAATGATGAATGTCTTTGTTGGATGTTCCTAATTGGTAATTGTGACACTTTAAGAATGTGACTCTTTGTTTCTTGTTTGCAACACTTGGAGGTTTTATTTGCGACACTTGACATGTTTTTGTTGTAGCACATTATTTTTTCCATTGCAAGCACTTCTTTGGATTATAATGGCAAGTATCCAAGACTTGTTTAGTCTTCTACACACTTTAATTAATACTACACCTGAACCAACTATTCCAATCGACAAAAATCCACTAAGTCATATTGCTACATGTATGCACATCATGCACAAAAAGATTGATCTACTTCAAATTCAAAACACGTTGTTAACTTAGGAATTAATACTTCCTCGAAATCAACTCATGCTTGAACATTCAACTCCTATTCTTGTATCCTTCAAAGATTCTTTTGGATTAGCAGCTATTGACAGTGAACAAGAAAATTTTAAACAACATACAATTAAATATGGCATGGATGAATTGGATAAAGAAACTAAGGATAAATATCGGGATAAATATGAGAATGAAGATAAAGTTGTCAAACCTTGGGAAGAATTGCAGTTCAAAAGGAACAAATTTGGCTTACGATGTGAACAAAATGAGTCTAACTTCTTTCATACTCCAAACCTATTACATTTGTTAGCAAAAAGTTTCTTATTTATGGTTGTCAAAGGCAAATTGTTGATGTTGGTATGTTGGTTGAAGTACTTGAACTTGAGGATCATGATGAGGAACAAGAGAATAAGAAAGATGACGATGATGCAAAGTTGGATGAGTTCCATGAAGTACCTAAACAATGCCAACACTATATTTGAGTTGGATATACAGATTTGCATTGTTTTGATCTTACCCCATGTAGTTTCTATAGGAAGACAAATCACCTTTAAAAAAGGTGTCAGCAACGAGTAAAGACTAATCGAAAAAAACTACATTTTGGATGGTTGGGTACTTGGCACTAGACTTTGGAAGCCAAGTTCTTGTAGCAATCTTATTGTCGAGTTCATACACATGTATATGCATGTTTTTTAGGAGAGGTTTCATATGAAAATGGTGTGAAAATGGACATGAATGTGATTTAGAGCATGATCAAGGCCTACTTGATGTAGTCTTTTGAGTTGAAGATTGAGTCTAAGTCTACTCAAAGACATTATGGTTACCCTTTTCTACTTTTAGGGGGGTATTGATGTTGTTGAATTATAGGTCCCAGGACTTCTTACCTTTCAGTTGACAAGGGGGTGATATCGGTAACGGTTGTTAGACTTCAAGTTTCAAAGTCTACTTAATGATTTTGAAGACTGTGATTTCTTCAAGATGATGGATTCATGTTTTTACTTCTTTTTTTTTAGGATTATGATGGATTGAGGATTGATTTAGGACATGACGATGGATTCAAGATTTGGTGATATTGACACACATTGCTCACATAGAGTTTTTGATTGGTCAGTTCTACCTTCAAAACTTGGTATTTTTTAAGATTTTAAAGAGTTTAAAGGTATTTTGATGGATTTTCAAGAGTTTGATGGTATTTTGATGGATTTTCAAGATATTGGTATGGATGGATGGTTTGCCACATTTTGGCATTTAAGGATTCAATCATTTGTAGATTTGGGACTTGCATGATTGTTAGACATGTTTGATTAACATTTTGGTTTTTTGGATTTGGAGCAATACCAACAGTTCACTAGGTTTACTTCTAAGTATATTTTGGCACTATTACAATTCACTTATTATTGAATCATTCACAGATTTTTATAGGATACATGATTGGGATGTTGATCAACACTTTTTTCTATTAGCTAGATTACCAACAATTTTTTTTTTACGTGCTGGTATTTGAGAACAATTTTGTGAACACATTTGTTCACATCATAGTCTTCAAATTACAAATGGATGGTATTTTGACCTTTCATGGGGGAGCTAGTTCTTCTGCATTTTTTCTTGTCACATTGGATTGTTGAGCATTTTTAGGATTTGGGATGTGTTGGACTTGCAAACAATTCACTAATTCTCATCGGGGTTTTGCTCTCATCTATTTTGGGTTCACATCAATTAACATCTATAGGTTATGTAGCTCATTTGTTGCATAGTCAGTTTTCAAGACTTGTTTTCTGGCATCCATTTTTAGCATTTCTTTAAGTAGATCTTTGTCGACACTCATGAGATTTCAAACCATGAGTATCAATTTGAAGTCTTGGATATGTTACCAACATCTACACTAGTCTTTATTGCCTAGTTGGTACATTTGTATGAACTTATGATTTGGGGGGATTGTAAGCAATTCTGGTCCTAATCATTAATTCATAAACCACATTATATTTACCTTAGGATATATGCATTATTCTATAGTCACATATATTTAGTTATGTGGACCATTATAGGCAGTTATTGGAGGAATGTATTATATATTGTGTTGGAACACGTTTAATTTTGAGATTTTGAGCTTTAGATTTTGTCTCTTAGAAATAAAATTTTCACCCAAAAAAGAAAAAGAAAAAGAGATTCTCCTTTTAACTTTAAAGATAAATCCATCGCTTGTTGAAAAGGCTCTTACAATATCCACCGTCGATTAACTACTCTAATTTTATCAAACGGTCTTAATGAACTCCAAACTGTAGAAGTTGCTTGAGTTTTAAAGAAAGTCTCTAACGTTCACTTCGGAGCTTCGCACTTCAGGTATTCCAGCAAGTCTAAACAATGAAAACCCAGAAAAATGAAACGTCAAAGTACTTAAGGATAATTCAAGGTTTAAAACATGATAAAGTAAAACATAAAATTGAGTAATAGGAGATTAACTTCTTCGTGAATTTGACCTTCAGGAGATTTGTACCCTAATTGTACCCAACACTCACGAACACCAAAGTATTAATGATATGTATGATTGGCTAAAGTTAACAATTTGAATTGTGATTAGCAATTTTTATTCAGTGAAGAAATTACAGACTTCTCTTGTTACAGGCAGGCTAATCTTATTTCCTCAAGGATTATGGCACCGCAAAAAGTTGCAAGAAAACTCGTTGGATTAGATTTCAGAATCTAGTGAAACAATAAATCAGTTTGAAAGATGGATAAACTAAGAAAAGGATCAAATATAGCAAGGAAGGGGCTAAATCAACAGAAAAGGGAGCCCAAAATCTTTGAAGTGCTAAATCCCCAAAGTGGAGGATCTCCTGCCACGTGTCCTCTTGATTTCAATGGTGTAGATTTACTTCAGAACTCCAGGCTTCGATAGTTCTCACTTCATACATCCAACTTTCTTCCGAAGTGGTTATCCCCGAAGCGAGAGATTTGGCGTTGCGTGCCCTTTTGATTTGGAGGGCTGAGATTTACTTCGTAGCTTCGGGTCTTCAGGAGTTATTTACTCAGCACTGCTTGCCTCCTTCCAGAGTATGAAATAGTCGAATACGAATATCGTCTGACACATTTTCTCCACTCAGATCAATGGATAGAAATTGCATGAAATTCACTCTATCTTCTCTACATATGACCATGATCTGTGACCTCGGCTTAAAATTTGGGCGCTTATTTCACTTTGTGAGATCTAACGACTTCTCTTTATCTCGCCTAGATCAACAACCGAGTGAAATTGCAGGGTGCAGAGTTGCATGGGGTTTAATTTTGAGAGGCGGTCCCACAATTTAAACCACGATTTTTTCTCAGGGTTACTTGTCATCATCGGATGCATTGCAGGGCGAAAAGTGGGTTACCTCAAAACCATTTCTTCATGCCCCAACAAAATAGAGAACCTATCACACTTTCGTAGCCTCTCAGCCCTCTCCACCTATCTCCCACTCTTACTACATGTCACCTCCTGAAAGACACACCACCTTCCCATAACGAGCTCGCGTTGAGCTAGTTGTCCAATCGCCATCGCCACAACTTCAACCGCAATCATTTATGCCAGTAAACTCATTGCAGGTGGCAGATGACTCGATACAAAGTTAGTAACAAAGACCAACCATGCAACAAAATTCAAATACGGATCATCAACAGATGACATCAAATTAAATCCAACTAAATTTTAAATATTCCTATGATATACATTCAAACATAAAGTTTTTGTTCCAAGATCATTGTAATCAATTTCAAACCAAAACGTTTCTTTCAAAGATCATTGTAATCGATTTCAAACTGAAGGAACTCATCTGGTATAAATATTAGGAGTTTCGAATGTATCAAAGGGGGGCAGCCCAAGAGCCTTTGAGGCTGGGATTGTAAGTCTTTTCAGCAATACATTTGACAGAAGCAAAGATATTCTATATCTCGTTATGTTAAATTCTGTCTTTTTCCGATGTCTTGTTTCTAAAGTTTTCATTACTTCTTTTCTTCTACTCTCTTTTATTTAACTTGTAATAGTTACAATTCAGTGAGACTTCTATTGTGACTAATTAAGAGCATTCTTTCAAGTGTAGTTTTTCCTATGTTCTGCTTTGAGTAGAACAAGACCTGCATTTTAATTGTTTTTCCTTATTCACAAGTTATATTTGTTCATATCTTTTCCTCTGTCTTGTCACGAGTGAGACAAGACCTATGTCTAGATATTTGAAATCAATGGAATTCTTCTACCGAAAGGAAGACCAGATTTATCAAAATTGGATACCTGGCTTTTTCTTTCAGTTTTGTCTATCTCTTATCTTCTATCCATCCTTATGATTTTAAATGGATTTAGTAGACGACGTCATGCCTCTTTATTTATGATTTTTATTGGTTGAAAGGTTCTTTTAGACCTAGTTCTAGAAGCCTCCAATAATTGATCCATCACCCATTATTATCTTTTTTCAAAATGTGCTAAGGCTTGGCTCTATTCATCACCCATTATTATCTTTTTTCAAAATGTGCTAAGGCTTGGCTCTATTGCAGCCTAGAGTCAACTCTTGCGACAACATTTTTATGGCGTCGTTGCTGGGGATGAAGAAATGAAGTTATTTTTCCCTGGGAGAACGACAAGTAAAACTTTAATCTTTGATGGTGAACAAAGATTGAATGGGCATTCAATTGGCTGTGATCATTCACCTGACGATTCCTTGGTTTGAAGGCTCCACATGATTCACTGGTGACTCCTTGGTTCAAAGACTCCACATTATTCACTGGTGACTCCACTGGTTCCAAGATGTCAATTTCTATCGCTGTGAGGATTGCTCTTTTGGAATTTACAAATTTTTTTGGTTTTCCAAACGTGGTTCCAGACCGCAAACTTTGGGAAGATTATCTTCCTAAATTTAAACATGATAAATATGACAATCCTTTTGAACACCTGTTTGAGTTTCATAAGCTTATGAATCAACTAGATATTCATCATGAAGATGTTTTGATGAAACTATTTATGTTTAGTCCAGGAGGAGATGCTCGTCAATGGTATAAGTCTCTTCCTCATTCCAACATTTCATCATTGAAAGAATTCCATGTAGTTTTTCATAAGCATTGCAAGAGGATCTATCCAGCTAATTTTCTTTTTGAAGACTGTTGCAATTTAAATTTCATAGAATAAGATTGTAAAGATAATCATTTTGCTGGTGAAAAATCAGAACATGATAGTAATTGTGGTCAAGTATATGATGAAGAATTTGCAGGAAAACAAGATCTCCTTCAAACATATCAGGAAAATGTATATGAAGAGGACTTCGAAGTAAATCAAGAAGAGGTT
>CBVK0100501432.1:0-16089 GCA_900067695.1 Picea abies | reverse complement strand
TTTTGATGCCTTGTAAGAAGTAGGTTACAACTGAGAAAATGGCACAAATGTTCTTTCAAAATGTTTGGGTGCATTTTGGTTTGCCTAAATCCATTATTTCTGATCAGGATTCTTGATTTATTGGAAGTTTTTGGTCAAGTTTATGGGCACTCATGAACACCAAGTTAAAAAAGAGCACAACTTTTCATTAGCAAACTGATGGTCAGACAGAAGTGGTAAATAGAACAGTGGTGCATCTTCTTCGTGGTTATTGCAACAAGCATCCTAAACTTTGGGATGAGCATTTACACTACATTCAGCATGCTTACAATCGAGCTAAGCACTCTTCCACTCAAACGCCTCCATTTGAAGCATGTTTTGGCTATTTTCCCAAATCTCCTTTATATTTTACCTTTGGGAAGGATATTTCTATTTATGGTCAATATGACATTGATAGGGCAGAAAAGTTCATTGAACAAATTCAGTCGATACATCAAATGGTGCAAGAGCAGTTGGAAAAGAGCCAAGCCAAGTACAAGACAAGACATGACAAGCATCGTGTTGATCATAGTTTCCAAGTTGGAGATGAAGTTTGGCTTTACATTAGTAAGGAGAGGCTTAAAGGAGAAGGTAAAAAATTGAAACCAATCCTTTTAAGATTATTGACAAGATTGGTAACAATGCCTTCTGTTTAGATTTTCCTCCTTATATGAAAATGTATGCAGTTGTTAATGTTGAGAATTTGAAATTGTATGAGCCTCCTTTGATTGATGATCGAGGAGAGCATGTTCAAATTCCTTCTATAGATGATTTTTCCCTAGAATATCTTACAGAACTACATGAAGACACAATCCTTGATAGGAGAATGCGAACTTCAAAACGAGGAAATGTGGAGTATCTTTGAGTTGGTCTTAAAGGTACAAATCCAAGAAAATCCAAGTGGATTGAGGTTGAAAAGGTGAGGGAACTATACCCTCATCTTCAAATAGACTAAAAATAGTCTTTTGGAGGTCCAAAAGCTTTTCAATGGGGAGGTGTGATCCAGGGGATCAAATTTTGCTCAAAATTCAAAGTGCTAGGAATCACTTCAAATCGAACAAGAGCATAGGCCTCATCGTCACGAACCCAACGCAACTTGTTTGGGATCAAACAGATGTTAGGAGCGAGAGATATCGCGTTATGTTCAAAATGACAAACATGCAAAAAAAGGGATGTTGACTGTACAATCCGTACAGTCCATACAGATGCTGACGTGGTAGGCCATACGACACGTGGCAAGACATATCACATGTGGTAGGCAGTTGTGTGGATAGTTGGCATATGATGTGGCGTGTTTGCAGCGAATGGGATAGCGACATGTGGCCTAATCAATGGCCACCACGTGTCACCTATATATTGGTTTAAAAGTTATGTTGTTGGCCGGAGTCGACCCCGCGACCTCCGGGTAGGGTAAAGCCTTGGGAAGTGTCGCCCAACCGACATGCCCACATGTGTTACTTAACATATGTATGCATTTAAATTTATTTGAGTTTGCAATGATGTGAAATGGGGCATGGACTGGGCCGGGGCTAAGCCCCGACCCACGGTTATATATGTATTGCAGACGACCATTGCTATGGGTAGTTAAGCCCAGGGTTATATATGTATTGTCATACAACCATTGCTATGGGCAGTTAAACCCATGGTTATATATATGTGTTGTGTAACCATTATGGTATGCACGCGGTTATACATATAACATGTGACCATTGTGGATGTGAACGATTTAACCCTACGGTTATACATATGGTTTAAACCTTAGCCATGTTTGTATTGTGCATGGTCATGTGGTGGCCATGTGCCCATGGGCCTTGGTGGTTAAGGGCCGACGCGTAATTGTTCGACAGTTTGTACTGGTTGTGCGGTTGCACCTGGTGCTGAGTTTTTCCACATAAAAGCGCGTGGGGCTAGGTTGAGCCAACAAGGGTGCATTTTGGCAATCCAGAGACAACAAGCTTGAAGGGGAACTTCCAGGAAGCCTATCTTCTTCATTTTTTGGCCAAACAAGGTGTCAAAAAATCCCAGCTAGGGGTTTTTGGACATTCTTAAGCCATTGGAGCTGTCTATTTGTCATTTTGAGCATTGTAAAGCACATATTTGAGAACTTTGAGAAAATAATACAAATGATCCATTGGAATTTGGACCAGGAGATGTAGCCCAAGAGAGGGGTGAACTCCTTTACCATTTGTTGTGTTGTGTGTTTTATGTTCACTATTTATTGTTGCTATTTATATGCATCTTGAATGAGTAATTTATATAAAGGATGTGTTACAAAATTGATCCATTTGCATTTTAACACATAAATTAAAATCTGGTAAATAATTTCAAGAATACAAGTCTTCTTCATTTTTAGATCATCTCCATACCAGGGGTCTGAAGATGTGATAAAAAAAATATCTCCTTTAATAGGTGATTCTTCGGGCGTAACATCACCTGATTCGACCGAAAGTTCCAAAATAAGTTCTGCAAAGACCAACAACTTTTTGGATTTTGAGAAAACAAAATCCAAGTCAAATTCTTGGAGGATTACAATCCATCTACTGATGTTTCCACCAATGATGAGTTATGTCAACACATATTGAAATGGATTCACAATGGCAATGATGGTGGTCTTGTGAAGTATAATATAATGACAAAACCATTGGACATCATGCACTATTGCCAACACAAGCTTCTCAACATGGGAGTAGCTGAGTAGTTGAGTTCCGACCCAACCAGGCCTCGAATCAGGTAATAAATCACATTCTCCTCGAGAATATTGTCCTCTTGAACCAAGACCATATCGGGTCGACTCTACAGTGGCCAAGTACAATAAGAAATTTTTATTATAATTGGGAGGATGGAGCAGAGGGGCAGACATGAGGGAATGTTTCAACACTTCAAAAGAGCACTAAAAGGATTCTTCCAAACAAAAAGGGACTCCCTTTTTCAATAAGCGCATGAACCATTTAGTGATCTCGACATAGTTTGCAATAAAATTCCATAGAAAGTTCACTTTCCCCTGTAAGATTTGAAGTTGGGGGACTATGCATGGGGGAGGAAACTGGAATATCGCCTCAACCTTTAGAGGATCGACCATGATCCCTTTTGTTAAAAATATGAAAACTAAAATATGACTTGATGTCACAAAAAAAATGCATTTGTTAGGATTTAGGCGAATCCGATAGTAGTGACATCGTTCGAATATTAGTTGGAGGTGTGTGGGATGATCTTATCTCTTGTGGGAGCATGATGCTAGATCATCAAGATAATCCTCAACTATATGTCTAAGGTCATGGAAAGAAAAAGACATGGCCCACTAAAAAGTGGCTCTGACATTCTTCAGGCCAAAATGCATCTTACGATAAGAAAATGTGCCCCATAGACAGATAATTTTTTTTTTTTATGTTCGTCTTCATGTTTGATCTGAATCTAGTTATATCCCAAAAAACCATCCATGATTGAAATGACCTCACATCCTGCACATTCATGACAATATGATCGATGAATAGGGTGGGGAAATTATCCTTTGGATAGGCCTTATTCAATTCATGAAAGTCCATGCACACATGAATCATACCTTGTTTTTTGTTAACAGTATTTGGCACCCATTGTGTCAACTGTATGGGGTAGATGAAATTGTCTTTAAAACATTTATGTACTTCAACCTTAATAGTTGTTTCTTTCCAAGGATTCACCGGATGAAGCTTCTTTTGGAATGACTTGGAATCAAAATAAGTTGTTATCTCATGTTCGATGATTCTTGGATCGATGCCTGACATTTCCTCGTAAGATGAGGCAAAAACGTTATAGACTTATTTAAATAAGTATGTATAGATTTGAATCTCTTTGGGGGAGCAGTTCAGTCTGATGAAAACATTCTCCATGATGCCATGGGTTCTGGAGATGTATATAGGGATCGTTTCAGTGATACTTGTCATATTTCCCTTGACTTAAACTACGTGCATAGCCAAAGGATTAACAAGACAAGACCTGTCTCTAGTCATAGTCAACATAAATTCACCTACCTCTATTTCTTAACTCTGGGAGAAAATAAGATTTGTGATGGAGATCATCCCAGGGTTTGTCCAGACCAATCAATGCCTCTATAATCTCCTTATCTGAGGGCAAGACCAGGTCTAAAGAATCGGTAGTGGCGAGGAAACCTTGATCCCAAATAGGCTTGAGAACTAGATCTAACTAATGTGTGGGAGTCTGATCAGGGTTGGTCGAAGCTTGCTGGAAAATAATGTACACAAATTCTGTCATGAACAAGGGCATGGCCATGCCAGGATTCCTTGTCCCTTCTATCATCATCGATGGGGAAGGAAGAGTCCACAGATTGTAAAAGTAAGTCGTTTGGAATGACAATACTTGAAATATTTCATCCCTAGGCATACCTTATTTCGATCATTTGATATCGATCAAGTGAGCATACCTTATTTCGATCATTTGATATCGATCCTTCTTCATGCTTGATTTCTCTTTGACTGCATCTCTCCTCCCAAGGATGACCTACATTCACATAAGACAAACAAAGAACTCCACATGCATTTGATCTACAGATTAATGGTTTAGAGATTCAATCAAAATGTATGCAATAAACCATGCAAACCTCATCTGGTGGTACGGGAAAAGTACATATTTATTGTTAACTTCAATAAATCAAATTACAATGATGTAGTCGATCACTACTCCATGAACTTAGTCCTGGGCTCCTCTTCGATTGTCCTCCAACTTCTTTTCTCTATACTTCTCTTTGCATAAGGATGGATAAAGCTTGGGACAAAAGGAATGTGAAATCGAGTATAGTTTATTTACCATGATTCTCCTCTCCCAAATGGGACCCCTAACCCTTCTTTTATAGGCTAGAAGAAGCTATGTATTTGGTCGAACTTCCGGCCATGCATGGCCAAAAGGTTTAGTTAACTTACCCAAAGTTGTGTGTTCCGTCAGCAACTTTCCTTTTCTCATGATTTTATAGGTACACGCGGGTTGTCTTGGGTCAGCTAGTGTGTACATGTGTGCAGTAATGGAGCAGAGTGAGTGAGCCTTTATAAAAGGGGTTTTTAAGAAGATTTGTTCAGCAGTGTTTTGGAAAAGAAGGAATCTGAGATGGCCTGATGCCAGGCAAGCATGTCTGGTGCAAATTAGAGTTATAACAGATGCTTCCTAATGTGTGAGGTCAGAAGAGCATCTAATGGTCAAAATACATTAACAATCTTCACCGATGTGCTGAACAAGTGAGCCCAGGGACCATAAATCGAGAGGTGTTGTCTACAAAATAATAATTGTCTCACTGAGGCGGTTATACACATGCTTGGGATAAAATAAAATCATGGATACCAATCAAATACATTGTAGATCCATTTCATATAACTATATAAAGTGTAGCCATGAACAATACACAGTGGAGCTACATCTCGAAATCAAAAAGATATATGTGTAGAGTATCCATATTCTTAGAAGCTGATAAGGCTTGATGGCTGGAGATGAGGTCTTTAGAGCTCGAGCAACAACTTCAAAATATTCAAAACTCAGGCAGGAGTGTAATATGAGTGTATGAATTAACTACCTAAAGGTCTTCGACGGTCATGGACTAGAGAATATTGATGATCAGACTGAAGGCTTCATTGATTTCGAACAAAGACTTGATTGGATGTTTAGGATGGTCATGTATGAGGGAAAGAGACAAAATGCAGAGGGGATGACTCATGATTGGTAAAAAATTCCCTTGGACAATAGCACGACATATGATGAGACTCAAGAAGCATGGCATGAACATAAGTTTACGAGGCAGGAGGCAACACAAACTATCCATATGTTTGGAAGAATAACCAAATGGAGGAGGACACGAATCTATGTAGTGAGAATAACTTCCTAAGGTTGTATTAAATCCCAGAGTTTGACAAACAAACAAACAGATGTGCTTTATCCAAGTGAGACTCATTATGCTGCCAATAAAGAAAATACTTTTCCCTTCCTCTTTTTGGGGTATATTTGTTTTTTTTGTCTTTTTCAATAATTTTGGAAAAAGAATAAAATAATGTTATGTTATAAAGGAGGAACGAGTGTTGCAAACATACAAGTTTACGGTGCAGGGACAAGACTATTGTTCAAAGTAAGGACACTCGGGAAAAATCCTCCAAGGGACAAAGGTGTCAAGACACAGAGGCAAAGTGCTATAGGGCTTGCGTATAAGGCATGCTTTAGATGGTTCAGTTGAGAGAAATATGGAGCTGGAATTAGGCCAAAGATGCGGGTATGAAAATGCGATTAATACAACACACAATGGTAACATCCTTTGATGTGAATTTAACGAGCCCAAAGAAGGTAAGCTTGACTATTTTTCATATTTAGAGAGCTTGGAAAAACGTAAAAGGAGACTCCACTAGGGTACCTTTTTCGAAGGTAGTCTAGTCGGTTTGAAAAAGGGGTAAACTAGCACCGAAAAGACATCTACTCAAAACCATTTTAACGAGTGTGATAAAGACAAGATCACTAGGCCATTTTTTCATTTTTAAGGAGTCTGAAAAAAGATTAACTATGGACTCCGTCAGGAATGTTCTTCTAGACCATTTTAACGAGTGTGAAAAATGACACGTCCATAATACTAAAAGAAACTAGAAAGTAATAGTACAAAGACTATACATATGTTATACAAAGTTAACCATGGTGACCTACCTATGAGTAATACTTCTTGAGGTAGAACCCATTTCTAGGCTTTGCCAAAGAATTTCCCTCAAAGTCAACCAGATGATAAGCGCCCCTTTTTAGAACCTCTTTTATGACGGAAGTTCTAAACCACATGGGTTTGAATTTTTCTACCCCCAGGGGGTCCTTATCTTGGTCATAGACCAGGACAAGGTTTCCTTCAGAGAAAATCCAAGGATGAACGAATTGATCATACTGACACTTGACTTTATGTTTGTGAGCCTCATTGGCCAAGGCCACATCACAATGCTACTCATTGAGCTGCTCAAGGTATAATAACCATTCTTCAAGTGGAGAAGTGTTTGACAATAATTGTATTGCCAACTTTAGGGACGAGATCTGACATTCGATAGGTAACACTGCTTCCAGCCCGTAAACGAGTTGAAAATGTGAGAAACTAGTTGCAGTCTTAACAAACGTTCGATAAGCCCATAATTTCGAGTATAACATCAATGCCAATTTGACTTGGCTGAGTTGATCGTTTGTTGTAGGATGGTCTTAAGAGATTTATTTATAGCTTCCACCTAACCATTTGCTTGGGGGTAGTAGGGTGATGAATGTTCTTTCCGCAACCCAAGATTTGATTTTAACTCGGTCATCATCTGGTTCTAAAAGTGACTTCCATGGTCAGTGAAAATCTCTCTCGGGATGTCAAACCTTGCTGTTATCTGCTTGAATAAAAAGAGAGTCACATTCTCTCCATCATCCTTAAACGTTGGCATAGCTTCGACCCACTTCGTGAAGTAGTCTATGACTACAATGATATAATGGTGCTCCCTTGCTTAAGGAGGGTTCCATGTAGTGTAATCAATCCCCCACTTGGTGAAGGGACCAATTGTGATGACAGGAAACATGGGAGCAGGATGTGCCCTCATCTTCCAAGAGAAGATCTGACACGGGTGGCACTTCTTGACCGATTTGATACAATATTTGATTCATGTCGGCCATAAATAACCTTCTCGTAAAATCTTTTGGGTTGTTGCCAACTTAGACAAATGACCGCCACATGCTATGATATGGCAATCGTTAAGCACAATAACTTCTTCTTCATGAGTGAGACATCAATGTAGGATGCAGTCTAGACCTCTTTGACACAACGTATCATTGAGTATGAGATAATTCTTGGCCTAATGGCATATACAACGACGCTCATCACGAGAAGGAGAGGTGGGGAACTTCAAAGTATGGAGATAGATAAGTATATATCTGTACCAGGGATCTAAAGATGTGACAAAAAACATATCTCCTCTGATAGACGACTCTTTGGGCACAACATCACCTGACTCAACCAGAAGTTCCAAAATAAGTTCTACGAAGACCAGTGACTTTTTGGATTTCACTGAAATGAAATCTAAGTCAAATTCCTAGAGGACGACTATCCATATACTGATATTTCTGCCTATTACCCATCATGTCAATATGCACTGGAATGGATTCACAACAACAATGACGGTGGTCTTGCGAAAAAAAACATAATGATGGAGCCGTTGAACATCATGGACTGCTACCAACACAAGTTTTTCGATATGAGAATAATTGAGTTCTGGTCCGACTAGGCCTTGACTTGAGTAATAGATCACATATTCTGAGAACAAATCATCTTCCTAAACTAATACCATGCCGATGGTTGACTCTACTGCAGCCAGGTATAATAAGAAATCTTTGTTATAGTTAGGTGGGCGAAGTAGAGGGGAAGTTGTGAGGACATGTTTCAATGCTTTGAAAGAGCATTGAGTGGCATCGTCCCAATAAAAATGAACGTCTTTCTTCAATAAGCGGATAAATCCCTTTGTGATCTTAGCATAGTTAGCGATGAAACATCTTAAAAAATTCGCCTTTCCCTGTAGACTCTGAAGTTGAAGGATTGTGCATGGGGGAGGCCACTAAATTATTGCCTCAACCTTGAGAGGATCAACCATGATCCCTATTGTTGACACTATGAAACCTAACAAACATCCTGATGTTACGCAAAATCTACACTTGTTTGGATTCAAGTGAATTCAGAAGTAGCGACATCGCTCAAAGATAAGTCAAAGGTGTGTGGGATGATCGGTTTTCTTGCGAGATCGCGACGCTAAATCATCTAAATAGGCCTCAACTATATGCTTGAGATCATGGAAAGAAAAAGACATGGCCCACAGAAAGGTCGCACCAAAATTTTTGAGACCAAAGGGCATCTTATGATAGATGAATGTACCCCATGGAAAAATGAATGTCATTTTGTGTTGGTCTTTGGGTTTGATTTGTATTTGATTATATCCCAAAAAACCGTCCATGAAAGAGAATGCCTCACAACCTGCACATTCATCAATTATCTAGCACATTCATCAATTATCTAGTCGATGAATGGTGTGGGAAAATTATCTTTTGGACAGGCCTTGTTCAAATCACGGAAGTTTGTACATACACGAATCATGCCCTATTTCTTATTGACCGGCATAGGATTTGACACCCATTGGGTCAAATGGACAGGATAGACAAAACTGGATTTTAGCAGTTTTTCAACTTCAACCTTAATGGCTACTGCTTTCCTGGGATTAACTGGATGAAGTTTCTACCAAACAGGCTTGGAATCTGAATAAGTTGTTATTTCATGTTCAACTATTTTTGGAGCGATGCCTGGCATTTCCTCATAAGACCAGGTGAAAAGTCACAGAATTCTTTAAATAGATCTGTGTAGATTTGAATCTCTTTGGGGGAGCAGTCAGCTCCGATGAAAACACTCTCCATAATGCCAAGGGTTCTGGAGATATTGATCGGTATGGTTTCAGTGATGGTTTCCATATTACCCTCAACATAAATTTCATGTGTAGCTAAGGGATTTTTTAGGACATGACCCATCTCCATTCATAGTCAAGGTGAATTCTCCGGCTTCGATTCTATTTGACTCTGGGAGGAAGTATTATCTGTGATGGAGATCATCCCAGGGTTTGTCTAGACTAGTCATTGCTTCAATTACTACTTCATCAGAGGGAAATACTAAGTCTAATGAATCAGTGTCAACAAGAGAACCTTGAGCCCAAATAGGCTCTAAAGGCAGATCTAACTCTTGTGCAGGAGTTGGATCTGTGTCGGCCAAAGATTGTTGGACTAAAGAGTACACTACTTCAGCTGCGGACAAGGGCATGGACATGCCTGAGTGCCCCGTCCCATCCATCGTGGCCAATGGGGAAGGAAGTATCCATGGATCGTTGAAGTAAGTCATGTGAAATGAGGAAACTTGGAAAATCTCAACCTTATGGTGGTCAGATATGAACTTGACATCACCTTGAGGGGGTGGGTAATCGAAGGTACCCATCAAATATGAGCACAAACCAACCCCTACGTTGACTATGCATGGTTGGGGATTATCAATCATCGGGACCACAGATAACCCCAATGAAGGGTCAGGTCTGGAGAAAGACAATTGATCAATGGTCACAATCGGGTCCTCATGTGGAAACAACAAGACCTAGAAAATTGTAGCAACCACTACTTGCATGGCATAAGTCCAACTCCTTCGTAACAAGAGATTGTAGTCAAGGGACATGTTGACTACTTCTACCTCGATGCACACAGTCTTCCCTCCTAACTACATGGGGAAAGAGGGAATGATACCATGTGGTTGGAACGAACGATCGTCGAAAGCAGTGAGAAGAGTAGGTGATAGAGACAAAATGGGCTGGCCAATGGCCTTCCAACATGCCAATGACATAACACATGTCGAGGCTCCCTCATCAACCACTATGAGGAGAATATTTCGAGTAAAAGTTTTCTTGGGGTGAGACACTACTATCTGAAACACTACGTGGTAAGGTAGATGTGGTTTTAAGTCAGTTGTATCCAGCATTATTTTACCTGGATTACAAGTCTCAATAGATCCTAAAGTAGTTAACAAAGCTTTCCTCTGGGAAGGGAAGCTTTGGAGGACCTCCAAAGAAGACATCCCGCAAGGGGTTTGAGACAAATCCTCCACCACAGAATAGTTCTGGGCGACCCTCGCATTTGGGTTGTGAGAAGATTTTTTGAACCTGCCTTTTGGGATGCGTGTCATTGTTTCTCCCAAAGTCTTCTCGATATGGAGAGGAAGAGATGGGAGTTATGATTCTTTTCCCTTCTCATAAGTGCTTGGTTTACTATAGTCATGCGCTCTAGTCGATATAAAAGAATCACCCTTCATCATATACATATTCGTGGATGTGGGATTGTTTGAAGATGGAGAGGGTCCTTGAATGCCCCCTTCCATGCTTGTAGAGGATTGGGTTAGGTTTTTCCCATGCTGAAATGGATTGGTTAACATGGTAGGCTATTGTTGTGCCACAAACTTTTGGGCCTCTGCAAGCCGAGGACATTGGTGGGTTGGGTGGTCTTCTGCGCACAGGTTGCATGGGATACCTCACCTTTCATTTCTCAGTGTTTCCCCTGCCAACATTATTAGTGGGTTTCTTATCCCCGTTACCCTTATTTCGTTGTTTTTTCTTTCCATTAGGTTGTTGGGTGGCCTTTGGATTTGTCAATTTCACTATGTGTACATCCGACGTTTTAGTAGGGGGAGTAGCCAAAACAGTAATTTGGCTGGTCGTTGTGTGTTGTATAGACAATTGTTGCAATTGCTTCGTCAGTTTCTCAACAGGATTTGTTTGTGTTGAACCAACAATACCATTAGCATGTGGTCCAAATCTCTATCTGGTATTATCAAGTATTGAGTGTGGCACATCTGGCAAGATATCATATAATAAATTGGACCAAGAATAGATTAGCTCAAGCTGTTGATCTCTCATGATGGAGTCTTCTTCGGAAAACAGTCCCAACGTCGTGACGTCTTTGGATAAATGTGGGACCAAAGACTTAAGGAACCACTAGAGAACGAATGTTGGTGGGACTGGAACCTTAATTAAAATCTTCCAATGTCTCCATTCTCAGATGTGATCAGAGATATGGTCCACTTTTGTCTGTGTAAAATTGGCTAGCAATTTTGTGCTAGTGTCATATCTCACAGGTAATTGGAAATGGTTTAGGAGAGCCATTTCCAATTCACCGAAAGAAGAGTACCTTGAGCAATTGAGCTCAATGTACCATTTCGCGAAACTCCCAATGAGAGTACATTGAAACCATTGCAACTATATGGATTTGTCTTTCAATGAGTTAGATGAGCACCAAAGATGGAAGGTGGTCACATGATCTCCTGGATCTTTGTTAGGCTTGGCTTAGAACTTTGGTATGTCTAAAGGAAACTTCGTCAGCATAGGGGGTCAACATGGATTGTGACAGATAGGGTCATTCAACGACCTCATCAAATCTAGCAAATGCAAGGTTGCTAGGAAAGGTAGTTTGAGTTATCGGTGATAACCATGGAAAAAGAGACCTGGAGTTTGATTGGCACCAGGTTGCCAGGAAAAGTTCAGTTGCTAGCCTAGGTTCTGGTAAAAACCATGTCCATGACCAGCCTATGGATTCTTCATGTGAGGAGTCATCATCGACTGATTCCCAAAATAGGACGTAGATGGTTGGGCATGCATTACATTCGGAGGACTTTGGGAAGGGTTGCCCCATGCCGATCCCATGTGGATAGGCATAGTACCTTGTTTAGGGTTCCATTGGTTGTGAAAATAATTTCCCCAGATCGACATTCCTAACGAGGAAATTGATCCCTACCAAGAATTCCAAGGCCCTGATCTGGAAGAAGTTCCTAGGTTTTCCCCCTATCCAGGAATAGTACCCTGCATAGGAATAGGTTGTCCATAACTAGGATTTCCCCCAGTCAGGAAAGTAGCTGACGAGAAAGCATTGTTACCAAATGCACTGAACAAAGAGAATGGTGTCGAACCTACCATCATATTATGCGAAGGTGGTCCTTGACTCCCTACTCCAAATAAACTATGGTGTGTAGGTGGCCTGGAGGATTGTTGGTGGGTGCCACCAAGAGAAGGGGATGAAGGAGGTATATGACCTCCCCCATAAGGGAAAGCATTAAAAGGAGCTAATGTGCCCCCCATGTGGCCTTACAGAGGAGCATTAGAGCTCCTTGCCCCCAGACCTAAAGTTTGTGAAGTGGAGTAGGAAAGTACGGGACTTGTACCTGAGCTAGGCATTCCATATGAGAACGGAGGGCCTATCGCACTTGGTGTGAAAGGGGTTGTGGCCACCATCATATATGGGATCAGACCACTGTGCAAGGTAGAGGCGGTCGAGACCATGGTGGCTTGGACCGATGACGGTAGGTTAGGAGGTGGAAACTCTCCTGTGGTGACAACCGTAGTGGGAATTGAAGAATTCCCATAAGGAGTGATAACATTTATTTCCATTACTGCATGTGACACTATCTATCACTTGTAAGGGTGAATCGGTACGATGATGGGTGCCAAAAGATCAGTGGTTGGAGTTTCAGTTGGACCAAGAGTTTTAGCTCCAAAGTCTAAAATGGTCGTTTCCTTCGGATGTTGGTCGGGCACAATTTATTCTGACCCAGTCACCTCAAAAGACCCTTGTTGGTCTAGCTTTCACCTTAGTGGTGGTGGAGGTGGCTCTAGTGTAACCAGTGATAGGCCCAAAAGCCTTCGTGACTGGTGGAGCTTGTGATCCTCTACTGTGTGAGAATATCAAAGACACCCTAGAGCATTCTATTTGTTCAAAAAATAACACCCACTAAAAAATTCCCTCTGTGATAACACAAGCAAACACTAAACTAATTGGAAGAAGAGTTACAACAACCAACACTAGAGCAACTTACCGGTGCAAGTGAAACTCTAACATGGAAGAACCCTCTAGGTATACTCTATGAAGCATGGCCCGATGTTTGTCCTAGGTACCGCACTATACCTCCACAGTCACCTATGTATGTCTCTAAAAAGATAAGCAACTAGGTTGCTAGCACGCGAACAATCACCAGGAGGGTACAGTCGAAAGTCGGGTAGACCACAATGAGCAGGGTATCGAGCCTGAAACCTGTCAAGGGTATCGAAGGCAAGTGGTCCATAAGACAACTGAGGACCTTTAATGGATTTGATACCCACAAATCTCTGTGGAAAATGCAATCAATGGAATCCCAAGACAAGCCCTCTATATGTGTTCTCCACTACGATTGGTCCAGTTTTGGAGGGGTTATCTCCTCTACCTTTTCGTACGCGACCTCATTTTTAGCCCCTGTGTTAGAGGGGGTCCCGGATAACTTTCACAATACTATACTTTGACACTCCCTAACTCAGACTCCAATGTTTGATTTTAATGGCCTTGAAGAGCTTCCTCTCCAACCTAATTCAAGGACCTAAGCCTAAACTAGTTGGTTGACCCTACAAACATAAAAATTCTAATGAATTTTAGATTTAGCGTTAATTTTTATGGCTTGTCTTAAGTCAAAGGCTATGAAAGTGAAACTAGTGATTTTTTAAAGACGAAAGAAAAATAAACAGAAACATGGAAACAAAATACCTTCACTTAACTCAAATCTTAAACAACTTTTCAAGCTTAAAAATTTTCTAAGATCTTTGAACAACAAACTCAAAGAAGTATTTCACTCAACTACGAGCTACTTATGATATAAGTAAACCATCAAGAACTTATGAAAGAAATACTTTTCCCTGGTTACTAATGCAAAACAACACTTTTTAACCAAACAAAGAAATAAAAGTTTTTTTTATTTTATTTGAATGCTCACAAAGAAAAAAGGAAAAATATCAACAAGTCAAAACCAAGAAAACTTCTGGCCTAAGCACATATCGCAAAGAGTCACTTTAAAAATAACACACAATCAAATTAAAATTGGACTCTCACACTTGTCTAAAAACCCTATAAAAGAAATTTTTGAGGAAAACTTCTTAATGAAAAAGAAAGCTATTGTTGTGATCAAACCTAAGTTATTGACCGCTATGATAGAGACCCAAAAGCCTGAGAGGTATAACTCTTGTCAGAGGAAAGGATGATTGCCTCACCTTCAACAAAAATTTTCTCCACAAACACACTGCTGACAGTTCAACAGAGAGTGTCTGCACGTGAGATATGGAAAGTCAAAGCACGTGTACACATGTACTGGCCTTATACAGGCTGTGTGTATTTTTGAAACTATGAGACAAATAAAAGGCCAAGAAATCCAGCCCAGGAAAAGACTACTAGTACTGAGAACCAATATCTCTTGAAGACTCAGACACTTAATTTAACAGAAAAAAGAAAACAATTCAAGGAAAACTTCATAGAAAAAACCAATCTGAGGTGAAACCTAAGCTATAGACTGCAAACAACAAAGACTAGAAAGAGTTCCAGAAAACCCCTGAGAAGGACTAATTCTGATAGGGAAGAGGATGATTGCCTCTTTAAAAGAAATTTTCTGGAATCATACACGTGACTGACACTTCCTCAGCTAGCATGTACACACAGGCTGTGAGAATGTAGGGTGTGGGTACACGCATGTAGACCTTATATAGGTCGTGTGTACCTTTGTGGGTCTCGGAAAAAAAATACAGTCAAGCAAAGAAAAAAAGATAACTAGTATGGAAGACCAGAATCTCTGTTAGCTCAGAATTTTGTAGAATCTTTAAAACAGGAAATGAAACTAGTTCTTAAAAATACCCTAGACAAAACATTCCCAGAAACCCTAGATAATCCCCAGTATGGCCACCAATTTTGTTGTGAGTGGGAAATCCCTCTACGGACTAGAACTTAGGGTTTTATCATGCATGCAGAAAAGAGCTAAAGATTCCTACTTTCTACCATCATCCCAGACCTAATTCCCATTATTCTTAAGCAAATACATAGTCAAGAAGATCAAGTGAGCACACCTTATTTCGGGCGTTTGATATCAATCCTTGTTCATGCTTGATATCTCTTTGAATGCAACTCTTCTCCCAAGGCTGACTTGCATTCACACAAGACAAACAAAGAACTCCACATACATTTGATCTACAGTGATCCGTCAGGATTTTTTTCAAATGACTTATGGTTGAGTTTTAATTTGCATGAATTAATTGACCATTGGGAAACTTAATGAAAGAAAGAGAAAAGAAAAGGAATTATACAGCCATTAACATATTTGCAGATCTGAAATGCAATGAAAAAAACAGCAAACCATAATACACAGGTTGATAACAGAGTTCAGCACAACTTTGCCTACGTCTCCAAGCCTTTTCTTTCTGGGGGAGGCTTCTTTATTTCTTTTCGAAAGCTCAATGGTACATCATTACAATGCCGAATGGCTTCCAGAATGATCTGGTCATGTTCTCCCAGATCTCTAGAACCATGCACAAAAGACAGCACATGAAATGGATGTCCGGAGCTCTCAGAAATCGTCCAACAACATCTCCTCCTCAACGGTCTCCCTGCCTCAAACTGGCTTTGACTTGGCTTCTCCTCAGCATCTCTGCTCTGAATGCTCTCAAAAGTTGTCCCTATGGCCTCAAAATGGCCTTG